>APFE030948145.1:76540-98924 GCA_000404065.3 Pinus taeda | reverse complement strand
TGAATTGAAGGATTTTAGGGATAAAAACCTATCCTTTAGGGATGTTGAGAGATTTAGGGGTTGTTGAGGATTTTAAGGTATTGAGAATTTAATTTAATGATTTTTTAAACAGGAAGGGATTTGGAGAGAAAATTAGATAGAATAGGAGTGAGCAAGGTTTCTCCTTGAAAGCCTTTGGCAGTTTGTAAAAGGGCCATGGATTTACATATCTGGCCAGGAAGAACAAGTTTGTAAGTAGTCTCTTTTGTTTTATGTGACCAATGTTTTAGATGTATATATATATATTATTGATTGCATCATAAAGGCGTGGGATTGGTACTAATTTGGAATGTCCATTGAGTCTACTGGTTCTATATATTGAATTCAGATTAGTTGAATCCGAATGAATGGCTCACCGATAGCGAGTTGGGCTGTCGAGTTGGGATGTCATCTGTTGCAAGCTTGCGTGAGTAACCTTCTTGGAAGTTTAAGGGTTCACCAATACTGGTTTGGGTTTGTTGTGCGTGTTGGACGTTAGACTCTAGCACGAGATTATAATACAATTTAGTCCAGGTTGAACTCTGTTTTGTCAGGTTGAGCTCATCGTATTTGTATGCAATTTTTTTAAAGAATGTGAACAAAAGAAATTAACCTGATAGAAAGAATTAAATAAAATACCAAAGCCCAATGATTGGATGAACTGTCTAGCAAAATGCGGTAAAACTGGATGGATATTGAATGCGAGCGCCGAATCCGTGCTTATATCGAGCACTTTGGTTCACTCTAGTATATCTGATTTGATTTCAGTTTCGGTCTGACAGCAGACGCCACGGCAATTATTCCAGTAAAGGCAGACCCTTTCTGGACACGCTAGCATTTTCTTTTCTTCCAAAGGATTCGGCATTCTGAAATACAAATGGGCAACTGTCTCAGCGGAAAGGCCGACAGGGGCTGAGCTATATGCGCGTGGGTGCTGTTGGTTACAATCATGTGTATGTGACTTCTTGTTGAATGAGTGATCTAGAGGTGAATGAATATAAATTGTTGTATATATATCCGAGCGGCGATATGAGTTGAATATAAATCATATGAATTGAATGAGCCAAGGATATATATACATATCGGTTCAAGTGAACGTGCCATGGATGTAAGCTGTGTGCGTAAATCCAGCAATTATATGTTTCTTTAAAGGATTTGATGAGAGTGCTGATACCAAAGAATTGTTGCAGATATGAGTAGTAAGGGAGCAGCTGTTACGGTTTGAAGACAATGCGAATATTCAGGAGCGATATATGACAATCGGTTGCTAGCAATGAATTAAGAACCAGTTTTGTTATTGCGCGTGTATATATATGTAACAGGTAAACCTCAAGGCGCTGTGTACACGGAGTTAACCACAGTCAACAGGAGTGTATTAATTACAAGTCTATCCAGAATTGCATGCGTTGATATATTGGGTGAAAACTGAAAAGGATACTGCCATAAGACTGCGTTGATATATGTGACTATGTCCAGAAATTAAATAAGAACTGCGATGTATATTAATCTTATTGTTAAAGAGATGCTGGGTAGTTTGATGACTGATGTGCCGAGAACAGGACGGAACCTGCTATAATTGGATAACTCGCCTGCGAAGAAGATTGGAGGAGTAGAGGCCTATACCTCCATTCCCGGGAGGATCATATATATATATGCACGCGGCCTTGGTAAATTTATATTTAAAGCGTTGTGTTCTTGTTAATTGAACTTTTGGCATTTAGAATGTAAGGCGCACTTTTGGTTGAGTCCTGTCCAATTTATTTGGAGATTGGTTATGTGATAATGAGTTGAGCATGGGTTTTGTAGCGTTGGTTTTATCAATCATCATGGTTGGCATAACAAAGTATTGAAGGTTTGATGTGGGTTAATGATCCTGGGTATTGCAAGCTCTAGACTTGCATCAAGATGTCTGAACATCTAATGAATAAAAATGTGCAACTACACCTTATTTTCCATTTTTGAGAAATTTTTACGTGCTATTAGCGATTATCACTTTACTGGGATTCCTTTTGATACTTCTACACTCAGTTTACTTTCAGTTTGAGAAAAATATTATGAAAAAATCTCAGAATAAAGGGCCACTATTCCCAATGAATTTAACAATTGGAAACCTAATACAACATGAACACCACACATTTCAATAAATAATCCTCCATATTCACCTTAATATTATGGAACTTGAGCAATTTATGGTACATCCATCTACTATCATCACTTTGAATTATAGTGCTAGAAATAGAAAGAAATTAGGAAGTCTTACCAATTTGTAATTCATAAAGTATGGGCACTACCTAAATTAATAAAGTTTGTTACCTTTTCCTTTTTGATATATCCTTCTATCTTGAGGGTTTGTGGAATACTGATGCTAGCCAATGCATGACAAGCGATTGTTGGAGTAGTCTCTTCTAACTCTAAACCTTGTGAAGTTTACACTTCTTAATTTTCTTCATATTCATAGTATATGTAGAATAATTTATTCTCACTACATTTAGGACCCTTACTATACTTTCTTTCATAGTTGAACATTGTCCCTTTGCTCTTATTTCATCTATTTACTAAGGAGTCAACCATGTCAGTTTAAGAAAAGGAGCATGAAATTCTCTATAGTTACTAGTAACCAATTTTATAGTGGCCACATTTTACTTTCATCTTTCCTTTGTAGACTAAAAGTATGCTATATATATTTATGTTCAAAGAGATGAAGCTCATGCTAGATGTTTTCATTTAAAATCCCCATAAATATGCATATCAAGTTATCCTCTAAAATACTCTTTAGTCTGAGACTCAAGTTTTGGAATTGTTGAATGTTGTCTGTAGCTATACGTTTTTGTTAAAGATTTACCAATTGACTAAAGAATGTGTATCTCTTAATATCCATATAGTTTTTTTGATCAATTCCTCTATAAAAATGAACGAAGATATAATAGAATTCATTTTCCTTTCACAAATCCATTGATACCATACATG
Organism: Pinus taeda; assembly: GCA_000404065.3. Lineage (NCBI taxonomy): Eukaryota > Viridiplantae > Streptophyta > Pinopsida > Pinales > Pinaceae > Pinus > Pinus taeda. The sequence continues at coordinate 95,939 of APFE030948145.1, read as the reverse complement.
TTGGTCTTGTTCTAAAAACATGGATCGAAGTATTATCCTATATGAAATGTCCATTTTAGATTATTATTATTACCATGAGACTTCTTCATATCAATCTTAGTAATGTATTATTTCTTTGGTGTTAACATGAGTCCGTGATGATGTGGATCTTTGATTGAAAGTACATGATTATACTTTTATGATTCAAAATTTGTGCTTTCCAATTGTGATAACATACTCCCCATAAGAGATCGACTCTCTACAATGAACGTGTCCTTATCTTCATGATTTCTTTGGATCTCCACATACCTTTTAGGAAGCATCTACAAGAGAAGCTTTTCCATGACAGTCATGGATTTTTGTATTTCTCTTTTATTTTCATTCATATTATATCCTATTCCTTTCTCATTTTCATTCATCTTCTTTCCCATTTATCTCTTAATTTTTTGTTGAGAATGTTAGATATCCCCCTTTTTCAACATACTACCATCAATTTCATTAATTTTCTTATGTAATTGAGATATACTAAATTCTAAATCTTCACTTTCTTCATGAGTCAGGATGGAAATTTAATAGATTTAATTGGTGTATTAGCTTTTACTGGAGGCATGTTGAAAAAAAAATGACAATCTTATTTATTACAAAAAAGAAAAGAAAAGGGATCTTCTAAGTTAGGTCACTAGTAAGTTGTGTACCTTAATTTGGATAATATCATGATGGATGAAGCTTAATTGCTATACCTCTAAGAATTGAGTCCTTATAGATAAGAAAATTTTTCCTGTAATATTCTGATATGTATTTTCTACAATTCAACATGCATGAATTGAATTTGATGTTCCTACTGAAAGTTAAGGTAACTTTCCCAAATTTTGTTGATTTCTTGGCCACTTCCCATAAGAAAACTTGTATAGTGTGCCACATGTCCAATTCTTAAAATATAATTCTCAAACTTTTAACTAAGGTACTTTTGTATGTCTCCTAAAATCCTTGAATATTTCATAGTACAAAAATTCCTAGACATGAAGATATACTAAAAATATGAAGTTGACATGTTTAAAATTTATTTCATGAATATTCACAAATCTTAACCTCCATAGGGTATAAATCTGAAGGTATAACAAACCAAATTATGAAGCTTAAGCAAAATATTCCTTGATATTTTCCTTAATATTATCCATGTTTAACTTTTCAAATCCTTACAAAAAAAATTATAGTGAGAAATATAAAATGATCTATTTGAGATTGGTTTCTGGAGCATACCAAAAGATCTAAATTCTTCGGAGTATGTATCCAAAAAATTTTCAAACCAATATTTTTAATGTGAATGAGATGTTAACCACAGGTTCACCTCAATGTGGTCCAAGTTTCACTCTATGAATCATCAAATAAGAAGATTTATAGCAAAACATCAAAACTAACCTATTTGAGATATATTTTTGGAGCATTGAGAAATTCTAATTTCCTTGAATTACATATTTGAAAATATAGAAAATCAAGATTTAAAACTTGAAACAAATATTTCCCAAGATGTATTGTCAATTTTCCCTAATTTTTACCATATGGAACCTCCTAAGAAAAAAATTATAACGAAAGTTCCATGATGATTTGTTTGAAGCAACAAAACCCTAGAATCATGAGCTCTGATACCAAATATAATCATATTTGTGCCTTAAAAGTAATAAGAAACCAATAATTATAGTCCTTTTCTATGGGGAAACCTCCTTTACAATGAATACAACGTACAATACAATATTTGATGATCCTAAGAATAGGTATCTTTTGGGTATATATATAGGAGAAAAATGGTAAAATTATAATAAAATGAGGCAATGAGGGGTTCTATCCTAGATAAGAATATAAAATTAGGAATGTAATCACTAAATATCTAGGGCTTAATAAGGGGTTCTTGTCTTAACATGGAGCTTATATAGGGCTTAACATAAGAGACCCATCCAGATTCTAGCTCATAACATTTCCTAGTTTCATGTGAGTGTGATGAGATGTGTGTTATCATCACAATAGTTAGGTGCACCTATACAGCTTGCAACTATAATAAACATAGAGAAGAAATTGTTGTAACTTATCTACGGGGAAAGATAGATAAGAAAATTGAAGCGATGGGAGAAAAAAAACACACATTCACAATCAAAGAAAGAGTTAGTTGATATCATAGTAAACATTTTATGCTTAAGATATTAGAAAAAAATAAATAATAAGAGGATCCTAAAATAATAAGTGATCAACTAATAAGATCTTGAAATAATATGATCCTTAATTAATAAGTCAAATCACAAGTGAGAAATCACAAACTAAATCATAGAATCATCTATGAAGTAGCAGTAATTAATCTCACAAAAACATACATAATCGAATTTCTTAATAGAATTTAGAAATAAATACACATATGTGGCGTGGAGCTCCAACAATGGCCTTCAAGGCTTCTCTATATTTACTAGCTTTCAATCTTTAGTCTGCAAATTATATCAACAAAATATAACCAGAAAAATTGCAATCTCTCTTACTAAGCATTTTGGAATATCTGTAGATTCAGTTAGTAACTGCCTATTGTGACTATCAAGCTTCTCTAAGGTAACTTACAATTCTTTATCTTTCCATGGTTTACAAATATAATAATATAAAAGATTTTTAAGCTCGTAGGAAAAAGGCTTCACAGTGTGATGCAATGATCTTATCTCTTTTGGTCAGCTAACCTTCCATGGCTGTGGTATTATGTAATTCTTTCGTAGAGAATTAACACATCTTTTTTTAAGTGTAAAAAGGAGCTCGTTGAAGGAAATATGAGTCTTAGTAGGATCTATTGCTTGTCTCTAGCGTTTACACTGAAGATATGGAGGGCAACTTCTTTGCATTCAATAGCTCTTCAAATTCTTGGCTTACTTCTTTAGTTGGTTTGGATTCCCCCTGGGTCTAATTTATGGAGGTTATTCATTCTATTTATATGTTCCATTCCTCCAATTGATTTGTAGCATATAGTACTGAACTTATAGTTAAAGGTTTTACTCCTTGGTTAGCTCCCATAGTGGTAATGGTCATGTTGAAATTACCTTCAAAACCATTTAAAACAAGAGGAAACCATTATACATATTAGCCTACCATGGTAGATGTAGAGGACTAGGGGATTTGTTCCAAGACATGGATATGCCTATCAAAAGTAACATATTTTAGTGGTTAGGAGATAATAAAGTTGACCAATTAAACTCAGGGAGCATTCTCAACCATCATAGTCAAAATATTCTAAACTTTGACCAATATGGATACATATCTTTCAATGGAGCTTTTTTTGTGCTACTTAAAGAAGAGTTAGGGTTTTTGGGTAGGATAACACTTGTTTATATTCTCTTTCTAGAAGAAAGACAGTTGATCAAGAGTCATTCCAACAAATGATTTGTTAGCTTTAAGGTGGCTCTAGGGAAGGAAACCTTATAGTTATCTTTGAGTGGAAACCCTCGGAAACTAAGGGACAATAGATATTTTGGGGCCATGGTAAATTATTTTTCATGAATTCTTAGTCACATTAAGTAATCCCTTCTTTTGACTTGACTTTCATCCTCAACTAAGTCATTGTTACACAAGGAAGGTCTAGGAAAAGGCATCATAAGTGAGAAAAACACCTAAAGGAATCACCCTAACTTAGGCTTGAAGATTAAGTAGGTGATATATCACTATAATAATGCTTAATAGTGCATTATAATGCTGGAATAATGGTTGATGTTGCATTATACTTGCTTAAGAAGCCCAAAATTAAGGGAAATAGTCGAATTTTGATCGTGTAGGATTGTGAAGAAGGGAAATGTAGATCTATAAAACTATGAATCTAGTGAAAAAAAGCTATAAGATAGCCAAAAGTATTAATGCTACACTATAGTTTTGTGAAGACAGTGAATATATTGATAAGGGAGTTGGAAGATGCAAATTTTTAGGAAAATATAGCAAAATAATGCTTGTTTTAGAGCATTAGCATCGTAATAAGGGTTAATGATGAAACATAACACTAGAAAGATGGTTATATGTACTAAAAAAAATTCCAAAAACACCATGACTTGTGAGAAAGCTCAAGTTATAATTTCCCCTAGGGATTACCATAGTATCCTAAACGTTATATGGTGTTTTTGTGCTATTGGACTATCCAAAAATTCTCAATCTAACTCATAGCTTTTCCTCCATTATCTTAACTAATTGGAAGGTTGATTATGGCTCAAAAATTCTAGGTGGGCTTGGCAATGTGACTTCTAAACTCATTTTAATAGGTGGGTCCCATAAATTCTCTCAAGGGCTAAGGCATTGAGAGGAATTGAGGAGGGGTGTTGCAGTAGCTACAACAAATTCATAAGGTGTTTTTATAGTTCTTATTTAAATTACAGAAATTGAGTGCATCGATACATTGAGGGGATACTTAGTCACTCAAAGGAAATGGTCTAGCACATTATGTTTTTTAAATCTAATTTTTGGACAAACCCTTATAAAAGGTTTCTCCTTAAAGGATTAAATCTCTTTAGTCTCATAGTTGGTCCATTTCTTAGAGGTGTTATATTAAGAGGTATTCTCTTAGTTGTATTTTGGCACTAGTGGAAGTCTTGGACAATAGTAGATGTAATTAGTGCAACGACTCAAAATTCAGTACTTATCCAAATTATCTCAAAGGTTGATTTAGGGAGGGTTGTGACCACAATAGAACATCAAGAAGTGATTATAGTGTTAAAAGTTAATTTTTATCTTCACATAATAAAAAATTCAAATTTCAAAATTATGTTTTCAATATCCTTGTTTATGTATGTTTGAAAACAAAAATAAGAAAATAAATAGAAGAACAATAATTTTGCTAGTTTGTGCTTAAATTTTACATCTTTAATCTAGTTTAGCATTTGGGTTTTGCTACAATGATGTATATAATTAGTTGAATAAAGATATGGTGGCTTGTTATGTGTCGATAAGGATTAAACTCATTAAAACGAGTTCTTTTTCCAAAGGATTACATGTGTGGGAAAACAAGTTACAACCTTCTATTAGAAGGTAAGAAAATATAGGTTTCAATGGAAGTTAGCATCGAATGGTATAAATTTTCAATAATATAAATTTTATTTATTCTTAGAGCTATTCAAAAAAAATTTAAAGTATAAAATCAAACTTTAGCTTATTGGTATAAAAAATATGCACAAATAAGAATATGGGCTTTGACCCTGGTGGGAATTTAATCCCAAAAATGGGTGGTATTTTCCAAATTCATATATATGTTAGAATACTTAGTATTTTTTAAGTAACATTAGTATCATTATAAATCTATTTTATAGTACTAACACTTCCAATCCATAGCCATACTTTATTTTCACATTTTTGGGTTTGGGGGTTGTCTGAAAGTGGGTCCTAACTTGTTGGCTCATGTATTTTTTTGTAGAATTATATATTTATAGCTTTATAATGGTATACAAATATTTATTTGCAAACACATACAAAGTACATAATCAATGATATATATCTCCAAGTTCATAAGGGGTTTCTTAAACTAAATCTTTCATTTATTTAAGGGTTTACACTTCATTTTATCAAATGATCTAAAGATATCTATATGCACTAGTCCACTAATCTTGTCACGGAGAGTTGGTTTTTTCAATGAATCCTCCCATGGAATTTCAGTATTTTTCCTGAAGGGTTGGGACTGATGTCGAGGTGAAAGTGAACACTTTTACCATGTTGTTCTATTCTAACATCTTGTCATACCTTTGCAAGTTTGCTAATCTGTGGGGTTGAGTTTTTTGGTGCCATTATTTGGCAATAGGTTTAAATAATGTATAATTTCAAAATATATATATATTATTATATATATATATATATGAAGGTGTATATATTTGAATCTGATTGATACTTTGATGAGATTATTTTTATTATTCCTAACCTTGTAGGATCTCACTTACTAATGCCATTCAACCAAACCTAAAAGAGGTACAACAGAAGAAATCACTATGTATGATTAGAAAAGGACAATTTAGGAAATTATTAGCAACACTACATTTATGATAATTTAGGATTGGTAAGTTCATTTTGAGCTTAAGGAATTGTTATCTTATCTTTATCAAGTATGCATAATCGTAAGATATTGTATTTGGGTTATTTGTTTGTTCTTTCATATTAATCATGCATTCTCAGATATCTTCATGCTTCACTTGTTGATATGCCTATTGATTTATTAAACTTGTTTTAGATATAATTTCATGATGATTATTTCACGTTTATAAACCTTTGCATTCTTTTTCTTTGATAAAAGCCAAAAATAATTTAGCTTGGCCATAGACACCACATTCTTAAGGAATTTGATTTCTCAATGTAGTAGGATTTGTTTATATGTCTACTTGAAGCTAAAAAATAAATCTAATTAGATGAGCATCTGCAATGAATGGATGTTTTGAAGTAATAAATAATATGTTGACACACTGAATAAATAATAAGTGTTGTAGCATAGTGTGTACAAGGAAATACATATTGTTGTACACTAGAGGTTGTAGATTAATGGATATGCATAATACAATGTGTTGAAGTGGAATTAATTCCAATTGATGAAATAATGTTTATGGATCATTATAATCAATCAGTTTAGGTTATTGGAAACCTATGCAACCAATAAAAGAAGAAAAGTTAGTGTACGAAGAAGAATAGTTATTAGGTTCCAAAAAGTGAAAGTTCAATTTGTAAGAACTAACACTATCTACATCAAACAAAAAATGATAGGTAATTTGAATAAAATCAAAGAGAGATAAAATGAACCTTAAAACAAAAAAAAAATTGATTAAGAGGAACTTCCAAGAATCCCCAATGGGGTTTCCTTTAATGTTTTACTTGAACATCAATTAGAATGATGGGAATGTGAGAAAAAATAATAGTGAAGGGGAAGGCACCTACGGGATCTATGCCCATGTCAACACTTATCCAAATGCCACCAATGTGTGGTGGTACGCACTTAATTATACCCTATTTTTTCAAATCACTTTAAATATGGGTATGTATTGAGAGAAGGGTGAATTACACATGAATTTGGTGTTTAATGTGGGTATTAAGATGTTTTCCAGCACACACACTTGTCCCTCCTCTTCTCTTGATTATCTAAATGGCCTCTTTGACCCTTTCGATCTTCAGGTCATATGATTTGCTTATAAAGACAATGAGCTCATCCGAGGGTGGAAAATTTTCTACTATAGGGAGCTTGTCCCAGGGTGGAAAATTTTATACAATGTCATCAGGTCTGCAAACCTTTTCCTACCCATATTCCATTATGGTTACCCACTGTTGGAACTCTGCCAACTTGGTGAAGGTTCATTTTTATATTTGCATCCTTTGTGCTCCAACGTTTGTGGTCATTTCATTTTTTTTATGTATACCATTTTGGTTTGGTAGTCTGGTTGAGTTTTGCAGGTGCCCGTGCTTTTCTTCCTATTTTTACATAAAGCAAGGACAAGCCCTTAATTCGAGCTAGTTGCTATGTTACCTTTGGTGCCCTCCTAGATTGTTGAATATGTAGGGTTCTTATTCAATTGTCCAATCGTTGTATGTGGTGTCTAGTGCTCAAGCATATTTTCTATTTGGTTTTGAATAAATCACGGGTCTAATCTACCTAATAGTGTTTTTCACAATCTCTATATGCCTTCCGTACCCATAGCATCAGTGTCTCCAAGAAGAATCCCTACACCAGTATCTAAGGCCACTCAACCTTTTAGCGGTTGATTATGCCTTTCTAATATGGCCTCTTCATGAGTGAAGGGAACTCTACTTGAATGGCTCATGAGGCATAATACTTGCTAAGGTTTTGCAAATGGGGTAACAAGCTAACTGGGCTTGATTTTGGGGAAAACTCCACAGTTAAGTGTGCTTGAGCCAGAGACGATCTGGGATGGGTGACCTCCTGGGAAGTCCTGGTTACCAGGTGCAAGCCCCGGAAGTGATGATTGATACTATGTGATTTATTTCACTAGTTTCAATCGCACTTCTTCACCCCTGTGAGCATCACCCGATGAAATGAGTACTAAGAAGACTATTCAAAAATCATGAGAAATTAGTCAGTTACGACTACCTTTCATGGAAATGGTCATAGATGAATGGCTTACTTCACATAATTGAATCCCAAAAAATGATATCTAATGACCTATTCACTCGAATTTCACTTCCTATCTACCCATATTTTCACGTTGCCATTGTTATAAAATAGAAGTTCCATCACGGGTCATGATAATTGTGTTTGTTCATAAACTAGTTCAGTTAGGTTTAGTTACTATAAATATTTTCATGGCTCCCATGATGCATCAAACTAGTCGCTGGGGTAGTTCGATAAGAGCATCCAACTTCTCAATGCCAACGTTTATTCAACTGATACTCGATACCATACCATTTTTACTTTGACCCACCTGAAGTGAGGAACGTGATCCTTCAACTGGAAGTAAGGGTATTTGGCAATACGCCATATTTCACTGATACTAAAATCAGTGGAAACACCTTCAGGTGGACTCTTAATCCCAAGAAATTTCACAAACGAAGAGTTCACTTTCTCCATTCAATGGCTCTGTACCATCAACTCAGAACCTTTCTCACCATGGTCATTAGGGACATGCAGGTTGACCACTACTAGTTATTAGCATGACAAGAGGAGATCAAATGGATCCTCTGGGACATCAGATATAATTTGGATGACATTGTTGCCAGATTAACATTGGAGGAAAGTTATGTGGTCTTTGATTCTAGCTCTAGCTCTGACTCACAACTTCACACACCGGTTGTTATGAATGCACTAGCAGAGGATTTCCACCAAGGAAATTCCAATTCTCATTCTCCTGTCATTATATTAGACTAATAGTATCTTATACCACTCAATTACTCATTTTTCTATATGCTATGATTAGTTCTCTTATGTTCTATGCCGATCCATATGTCTCTGGATGTTTTATGTTTTATTAGAATGCCCACGAGGCATAAAATATAGTAATTGTTAATGAGCTACATAGTTAGACAATTTCTATGTATTTTTTGATGTATTTTTTGGGCTAAAACTAGGATCACAGGAGTAATGGTTGCTCAACCTAACTACTTAGGGGATTCTTCAAAGTTTTGGACAATTGAAAGTGGTCGATATAACATCACTTTTTTGTAATATGAACATCTTTATATATCTTTAAAAAAATGAACTTACAATAAGTATTTGTTTGTGATGAGTATGAAGTAGAACAAAAGCTATCAACTAATAGAAATTTGTTAGCAGATTCCCACTATTTGATTTCTTGATAGGAGAATTGATAAATTAATGTACAATTAACACACATATGTTGAAAATATAATTTAATTTAGAAATAATTATTTTTATTTCATTTTATGTAAATAATATCAATCCAACATCAAAAATAGTTTATTTTAATAATTTTCTTTTCAAAAAATAATTTGATGCACCACTAATATGTAGAAATTTTATCAGTTGTTATTATTAATGTGAAATATTTTTACAATGATAACACCTTAATTTTTTACAATAACAATACCTAACACCTACTTAGAAAAGGAAATATTTATATGTAAATTAGATGGTGAACCATCCAAACCATTCAAAGTGGGAAATCATCTTATAAAAGAGAACGAGAGAAAATTCATCTATAAAGTTAAAACATAGAGTAACATTGTAGTAGAGAGATTAGGTTATACATGGGGGCTTCAATCAAAGAACCTCTAACATAGCATGTGCATTCATGGCATACTAAAAAATACCCTTAATTTGACTACATACTAGATATTGTAGGTATCCATTTTTCTTTAACATTTTTTATGCCCATTTATATTTATATCCTTTTATTTTCATTAACAATGATAAGAATATTCTGCACTTAGAAAGAATAATCTAAATATTAGGTAGCTGAAAACTTGAAAGTTTCAATAAAAAGAAAGAGACATAAGTTTACTAATTTACATATACATAATGTAGAAAATTTGAATGGAAAATATATAGATCTGAAATCTCAATTTCATCTATCATCTATTGAATACTAGAAAATATACACTGCAACAACTCAAAATAAAACCTTGATAACCAACACAATGGTGCACCTTTCATCTCGCTTATAAAATAGGGAGAGGAGAGAAATTACAATGAATATGGACACATGTAAACACCTATCTAGTTGGACATTGCCAAATTGTATCCCTAACCCGATCACCTAGTCAGCCATAGTTGCATTGTAATAGTGCCAAGTAAGTGTGTCTCCATTAAAAGATGAACCAAAGGATGAAAGAATGCACCCTTCTAGTAAGAATAGATCATGCATGATAAAAAAAATAAAAGAAATGCTCTAATAATAGAAAAAATATATCGAAAATTGAAATTGCTAAATTTGAAACAACATTTAAACTCAAATTTACTAAAGGTGGTATGTGTGTGCCCTCAACATGCATGCACCCTCTTCCAAACAATATTCTATTTCATTTTATCCTATGGCGTGAATGTGCCCTCTACGAAGAAATAATATATATCATTGTCTCTTGCACTTACATTCAACCTCTTCATCACTTATGTAAGGAAAGGGTGATGATGGCGGTTTATATATTGTCTTCTTTGTTTCCCCATCATTGGGAGGATCACTAGTTGAGAAACAGGTATAAAAATCTTAACACATGCATTATTCATAGGTCATAGAGGTATTATTAATGTGATGAACGTTTGTTCTCGAACAAGGCTAGTTTAGAGTGGGAGCAGAAGTGAGAGCAAGGAGAGGCATTTTCAAAACTTCCGAGTCATGAGTGATTTTGGGAGTGAATTTTATATAATATATATTTATATATATATTGATGCATATGTTTCAACAAAATCATGTCGAATGATGAATTAATGATATATAAACATAAAAACATGGATTAGACCATATAACATCATTCATCTAGTGGTTATAATCTTCATCAACCATAGGTTCACAAATTACAAGTTCTCATTTATATAGCATATAAGGGTGCACATAATCAAAATAACATCTAGTGCAATCCATCTCTAAACCGAACATACATCAACAAATAGGCTTTGGATGGTCTCTAACATCCAAAAAAATCATGCTACAACAAATACCAACATATCATCAAAATCATTGCATATCTTCGGATTTTTGTCATTAATATAATCCTCTAAGCAATGAATATAAGATAGAAAAAATGTAGCATGTAAAGTCACGATTTTGTTTGAGTGATGGTTACATTTTTAGTGGGGTCATGATTGAGGAGTTCAACAACTAATGTCAATAACATCAAGGTGCATAGAGGGCTTGTTGTTGTTGATTAAATACAAGTTCCATATGTTAGTACATGATAAAACCTAATGGAAACATTACAATCCCCCCAATCCTAAAACATTGATAACTCTGTTGGATTTTGAGTGAGATATAAAATTATACTTTCTCCATATGAAATGCAGTGAGATTGTAACCACCCTCAAACATTCTAATTCATTCCAGGTAATGTTAAAAATTTAAGTAAAATGATCAAAAATATCGTTTATCTTTCATTTTTATATATCAATATTAGGGCCATAGGCTTGAATATCAGGATACATTGGGCCTCATATTACAATAGTGTTTTCTTTCTCCCTTCTGCTCTCTACACTCCCACAGTTCTCTCAAAGCTATATTTCTACATCGTGCTTGTTTTTTGCTGCTCCATTGCTAATGTATTGTATAGATAATACCTTGCAATACATATATTTTTATACAACATATAAAAAATCTTTGCCCCCTATTATATGCTCAATATAGTATTTCATTTTTTCATCATTATTTATGCCACAATATGAATGCATGTGGTATGGTATTTCTTTTTCAATAAACGCCCCACGAAATTATATATTTACATAAAAATAAAATATACCATAAATACTTAAGGGAAGTGAAGCATTCTCAAACCCTTAATAACTAATAATATGCATTCTCAAACCTCTAATAACTAATAATATTTTTTTCCCTAGTTGATTAGTCCATTCTCCTACTTTTCCTAGGTAGAAACCATTTACCATGGTTTTTTCCACTTCTACAAAATGCAAGATCACATTTTTAGGGTCATACCTAATTTCTATTTCTACTATAGAATGCAAAAGATATAGAAGAAATTTACATATTGTGCCTCGTAGTATAGGGACTCAAAGAAGAGACAAATATATAACGTATGTACTCAATAAAAAAACTTGGTCTATCGAGAGTCAATTTGGTCCGGAAAATAATGGAAATTCAAACCTAGCAAATTCAAAATGAGATTTTTTGATTATTTTTTTGGTAGAGATTTACCTTTATGATTTTGCACTGCATGTTTCACTTTTTAATTAATTTAGTTTTTTTTTTAAATTATCTTCGTAACTAAATTTTTGTGTTTTTAATGCAAAATTTTTACACAAATATAAAAAAAGATTTTATATACAAATATATCTTACATATATCCATCTCTAAACGTCTAACAAATAATACGCATCAATAAAGGAAAATATAAGAATATGAAACTTTCTTGCAAATATATTTTCTGTGAATAGAATAATTTCTAATAATTTCTACTCCCTTTAACAGGTTGGAAGACTTTTGCATGTTTTAATAATACTTCGTCCAATAAATTGTACTTATGATTACCCTTTTGAACTATAAACATCTCTACGACATGCATCCAAATCTTTGCTTGTTCCTCCAAACTATTGGATATTGGATATTACTTCATATACCTCTTTGTTACTGCATTACATTGAATCTTAGCAAGATTGTTTATAATCATTCCAATCTTATTTTTATGATAATTAACAAATCTTGGATAGCTTCGCTAAACCATTTTAGTTTTTACAATACTTAGTGGCGCTTAATTTATAATATTAACTATACTACGTACTCTAAAAACCTATTTCCTTTTAATTTCAAAGTTAAATATTATATTATTAGAATAATTTTAACCCCTGTTTCTTGCGATATTTCTCGAACTTTAACTTTGTTCTTTATTCTTATTAATTTTCATATTTTTGGTCATACATATATTTATTATAATAATAATTTTTTTTCCCATATCCGTCGAGATTCCATGTTCTCATATGCATTATATATTTTACTTCATGTGCATTTATATATTTACTTTTACATGTTTATTATATATATATATATATGATTTTTGACATAATATTTTGATAGCGTAATTAATTAATTAAACAAATAGTCAATTTAGAAAAACTATCTAGATGATTAGTTGAACAAATATTTTAATTACATATCAATTTAGGAAGCTAGTTAGTTGGAAAATATTTATGCACTAACTTGATATATACAACCCCTCATGTAAACAATCTCTTTCTTAAACCTATTATAAAACCCAATACAATTAGGATTTATATGCTCTAACTTTCCCTAAACAACTAGCTAGCTTAATCTCGATTAGCTAATTTCTTCACCAATATATTTTCTTCTCTAACACATATACTCCATTATGAACTAAAACACCTCCTCATTAGTGAATTATATCTTGGTCCAATGTAGAATTTACGAACATTACCAAACTGTTGACGTCCATATAGGGCTAAAACAACCATATACCAAAATGCATGGGTAACTAGCCATTGCAACCACTAGTCTACTAGGATGTCCCTTGTGTACATGGTTCGTTTAACCATCCTTGTGTCAAACATCTTCATACATGTACATGTACTACCCTTATTTTCCATTGCATCACAATCATCATCATCCCTTGTACTACCACCTCCTAGAAGTGGAAAAGGTGATAGAGAATGTGGAGGAAATGGATGGATATGATGACATTGAGGGAGGATCCTTTTAGATTTCCATTCAAGAACTAATATAACGAACATCTCCCCATATGTACTTCACAACTTCTGTGAATCACACACTACAAGAAAGTGTCCATCATTACTAGGATTGAGATGAGTTTACTAAGGATATAGTGAAGGAAATTAACCACTAGAAAAAATCTACATTGTTTCTATAGGGAGACCTTGGCAACCTCATCAACTAGGCATGATATAAGATCCTAACGAACAATTTCAAGCTTATACTCAACAATTCCAGATTTACTAGAATACCCCATTATCTTTGCAACCTTGGGCATCCCATCCTCAAAATAAATCTTGGCACCAAAGTTGGAAAGGATCTTATGGAATAAATCCACAATATTATCCATCTTTCCCTCAATATCATTACTTTCCTCAATTCCAATATCAATACAATCTGCCCCCACCAAAACCATCTCAAAAACCATTCCCTCTCCACTATTTGCACAACTATTCCCAAACCCAAAAACAAGGTAACTCAACTCACTTACATTGCTAAGGTAACAAATTGTCAAATAGCTCCTCTCGATCTAAATAATATTTATCCTAGATAAGGGAGAGTATTGGAAAAAAAAGAATACCTTGTTTTCATTAAAGAGCAACATTTAGAAGAACAAGACCTATAGGAGACTAAAGAATCATGCCCCACATTTGATGGAGAGAAGACATTAGAACCTAAGATCGAGGAACCTCACTATGCCTATCATCAGATCCTTTACGCATTCAAGGGACTAATCAACAAATAGTAGAATGTCTGAATGACTTGGAATACAAGGACATACAGAATGATCTATAGGAAGAAGTGAACCAAGGGAATCACAAATATATTGAACTTTGGTTCCGAACAATCATTAAGATGTAGCACCACTACCTTATTGAACAATTCTTGACATAATTTTAATCAAATCAATCAGTCTCTCATATTCTGGTATATATCAAATCATATCTTTAATCATGCGTATGAGTTTATTCATTGTATTGTTGCACAAATGGCTCCATTGGAAATATTCGTACATGTGAAAAAGATTTTATTCCAAGTAGAGTAGGATATAAAAAGGAAATAAAAGGAGAGAAGATGGAAAAAGAAAGAATAAAAAAAAATCAGGCGTGAAAACCTCCTTTAAGGCACTTAGCATAGGATTAGATGGAAACCTCTCTGATGCAACCTATGAGCTTGAGAAAAATAAAAAACAGTAATAAAAATACCTTAATAAAACCATCCTCTAAGGAACATAGGGTCGAGATGCTCACTAAAAACATTAAGAAGGTAGCTAGTAGGACTTAAGGAAAAAACAGAACAAAGAAAAAAGGAAAAATGAAAAAGAAGAAAAAGAAAGAAGGGAGACAAAGGGAAAAGAACGAAGAATGATAAAAATGAAAAATAATTTGTGACTCTAATGAATGTGTCAGTATTACACAAAGTAAAATAACAAGGAAAACTAAACAGGTCAGTCTGCACATCTAACCCAAAAAAGAAAGTCATGTACTTTCAGAGGGCCTAGAAAGCACCCTTACACCATTCTCCACTATCACTTATCCTCCACAACATCATCTCAACCTTTCCAACTCTTTTTGAAGTATTTATTTCCACTTCCCTGAGTTACTATAAGATAGATTAGATTTGGAAAAAATATGTAGATCAAAGACTTCCCCTGCGTACAAATAAGAAAAAAGCACAAAAATCTTCTTGGCACTCATCCATTCCATCAAAATTCTCACCCCTCACTTATCCTTTTATTGTTCTTCATTCTCTTTCCACTACAACCCAAAATCCTCATATTTTCCCTCTCATTCAACATCAATAACATCTCCTACCTCACCACCAAATTCTCCTTGAGCTATCAAAACTTACTTATGCTCTAGAAGAATAAAATAATGAGCATGAATATTTTTCTGTGTCTATTACAAGGGACCACAAAATCCTCTAGTAGCCTTTGCAAACCCTGCAATCACAAATATCTATCACTCTTGAAGAAAGTCACTACATGTCGTAGGTTCCAAAATATTAAGAAGTAACTCTAAGGTTAGGAATACCACCCATAGTAGTTATAGGATCTCCTATAAGGTATTATAGGGTCTCTTATCCACCAACACCAACAAAAAAAGAAATAATGTTTCCAATAATAGCATCAAAGTCACCCACAATAGTAGCACAAGCACCAAAATCTTCAACAAAATCATCAAATACAATAGAAACAAAATTAGAATATCTAGGAAGATCATTAAAGGGAACACCAACATATAAATATCTAGTAGAGTCCTCGAAATTAGCCTCAAAGTATACAATAGAAACATCCATGTTACTTGTGGAAAAGACTAACGATAAGGCATAGGTATGCATCTCTCAAACCTCACCCTTCAAACTTATTCTAAGCTTGAGAAAACATTAACAATCTATGAGGAAAATGTCTTTATATCCAAACTTAGTTAGTAGAAGGTCTCGTCCACATCTAGCAATGGAACTTACTTTTCCTTCAAGACACCCACATGTGTGGGAGAATAACAAGATAAGAAGTGAAAGGAGACTTGAGTAAGTGGGTTTTTATCCTTTACTCATGATAGAGGACATGGAGTACAAAGGGGTAGATGGTGACCATCTCACTTAACTCAAAGCAATTCAAACTGATTTTACATGCAATATTATTTATATATAATAATAATAATAATAATAATCATAATAACAAATAAATAATAGAAAGAAACCAACGAAGACCTTCCATCACCATAGGAATAATCTAAAACTCTTGGCCTATAGGCACTACTACAGGAGATAAAAAAAATCCTACAGAAACCTATAAGAATTGTTACAGGGGACAAACAAACTACTATAGTAACCTAAAGGAACTGCTACATGAGGAAAATAGACTGTTACAGGAGGTCGATTTTTTGCACAAAACAACCTCAAAAATATTGAATGAATTAGAGGGAAATTTTATCCTCAAAATAAATGTAATTAAAGTTCTCCTCACTCACATTTTGCATAATAAAGAGTGCTCAAATTATCTCAATTATCTAGAAGAATTTTCTTCGTTAGAGAGTATGGATTAAACTAGTAAAGAAGTTAGGTAATTTGATTGTTTTCAAAGGACACAAAGTGGAAAAATGATGAGTAAATTCATGGAGTAATCTATGTTAAGTATTTTCCTTTCTTATATTTGAAAAATTTGTACATCTCTTCTCTACTACAAGATCAAAATTTAACCTATACTTCCTTATACAAGATTTTCTTGCTCAAATCTATGAAAAAATATGTTAAATCATGGGAGGACATTTTAATAGAAGAGAACCAAAATATACTTTAGACATATAGGAAGAATCAAAGGAATGATAGGAAATTGTGACAAATTCAAGATTTTATCCAAGAGGGATAACCATCTTTAACAGTACATGGGAGATCATGTAGGCCGCCAAGGAAATAAATGAGGAGAAGTAGAGAAATGAAGGTGAATAGGTTACTCATAGGATGATAAAAAATTTTAGTACGGGGTATGATGGGCCTCCCAATGAAGTACAAAATAAGCCCCATCTAACCTTTTGTAAGCACATTTGACCTCTCCTTCTAAACTTAATAACATATTTCTCAACTTTATTAAGTTCTTTGCAAGGTTAGAGATGATGATAAGACATTGCGTGCCTAATGTGTTTATTGTGTAGGATATTAAGGATATTTGGTGCAAATTAGAAGGAATTTGTCAAGCGAGGCAGTAACTCCATTAAGCAAAAACTTATTCGTGTATTATTCCATCATGTAGGTCTTTGTTATATACAACATGGAGTGGTTGTTCAGTTCATCTCCTCATGACTATTCATATTTCTAATTTAATTATTTACATAAATTCACCCAATCATGAGGATTAGGTGTCAACATTCCCCCCCTTAATCTGAAGGGATGTTGGTGAGTCCAAGCATCATTCTGAATCGTTCAAGCTTTTATCTTCCAAGCGCTTTGGTGAAGATGTCTGTGATTTCCTCATTTGTGGAACAATGACGGAGATTGATTTTTTTGGCCTCAACATGGTCTCGAATCAGATGATATTTAGTATTGATGTGCTTCGTTCGATCATGGAACTTTGGGTTCTTGGACAAATTTATTGCAGAGGTATTGTCAATCATGAGTGGAGTTGATTGTACTTGTTTTACCTGCAAATCTTCAAGAATTTTCCTAAGCCACACAATTTCTTTTGTTTCTTTAGCTGCTGCCACGTATTCTGCTTCTGTTGTGGAGTCTACTGGAACTAATTATTTGTGTGATCTCCAGAAGACAACTCCTGATCCAAGACTCATAGCATATCTTGAAGTTGATACCCCAGTTTCTTTGTCTCCATCGAGGTCTAAATTAGAGTATCCAATCAAGTTGAAGTCGTCCACTTGTGTATACTCAATTCCAAAGTCTTGAGTTCCCTTCAAGTACCTTAGAACTCTTTTTGCAGCAGACCAATGTCCTTCACAAGGCTTTTGCATAAACCTGGAGAGGATTCCAACAACAAACGAAATGTCTGGTTTGGTAGTAGTGAGGTAGTTGAGAGTTCTACAAGCTATCTATACTTTGTTGCATCCTCAAATTCTTTTCCTTCAATAGATGTGAGCTTTAAGTTTTGTTCCATTGGATTAGTAAGAGGATTGCACTCTGTCATTCCAAACCTGTTCAACATATATCCAATGTATTTCTTTTGAGAAATAAATATGGACTTTGGATTTTGGGTTGCTTCAATGCCAAGATAGTAATGAACATAGCCCAAATCAGTCATTTCAAAACTTTTCCCCAATTCCTTCTTTATGGATGCAATGTAGCTTTCATTATTCCCTGTCATCAAAAGATCATGTACATATACCACAAGATATACAACTGTTTTGCCAACTTTCTTGACAAATAAAGTTGCATCATCAAGATCAAAATGTTTGAAATTGAGTTTCAGAAGATGCTCAATCAGTTTTTCATACCAGGTTTGCGGTCCTTGTTTGAGGCCATAAAAGGACTTCACAAGTTTGCATGCTTTATGTTCATGTCCTTTAATAGCAAATCCTTTAGGCTGGGACATAAAAAAATTCTCTTTTAGATATCCATTGAAGAAAGCAGTTTTTACATCCATTTGATGGACTTTCCAACCGTTTTGAGCTGCTAATGCAAAGAGTGTCTGGATGGTAGCCAATTTTGTTGTGGGGGCAAAAGTCTCCTCATAATCGACGCCTTCCTTCTGTGCAAAACCTTTTGCCACAAGCCTAACTTTGTGCTTGTCAAGTGAGCCATCAGCTATATACTTTTTCTTGTAGACCTACTTGCAGCCAATTGGTTTGGTTCATAATGGAGGATCAACCAACTTCCAAGTGCCGTTCTTTATGAGGGCATCATACTCCTTTTGCATTGCTTCTTTCCATTCATCATGAGAACCAGCTTGTTTAAAGGAAGTTGGTTCAAATCTGTAGACAAGTTCAATTCACAATCATAAGAAACATCCATATCAACAGGTGAATTAGAGTCATCTACATCACCTCCATTTTGTCGGTTTGAATTTTTGGTTCTTGTTTTTCCAATTTCATCAGGATGAACACTTTCAAGTGTCCTTGTCAGCCACTTTGGGGGACCTTTCTGAG
>APFE030948145.1:52815-68337 GCA_000404065.3 Pinus taeda | reverse complement strand
AACGTTTTCAACAATTCCAGGCTTAACCGAAATGTCAAGGGGAATAGTTTTAGAAATATTTCCCAAATTTAACTCGAAATCAGGATGTTTCATTGGATTCTGAGCATCCTTAACATATTCGATTGTAAAGATTGATGAAAAATCGTTTTCAAAACGATCGCTCTCGGGTAAAAATGAAGATCTGTGATGTAGATCTTCCCATGGTAACTCGTCGACACATAAGATTTCACAAATTTTCTCATCTGATTGAACAAGTTCAGAAAACGTTTTTAATTTCGAGGTTGATGTTGAAAATGACTCTTCATGGACTTCGTTCATTAAGTCGATTTGGGTTGATATTGGGTCGGAAAACGACTGCACGGTCTGATATGCAAATTCACACGAACTCAAAGACATAAGAGTACCAAATGAGTCTATCTCAGTTTCAGAAGGGATGATCCAAGGATCATCATTAACGATGGTTTCTGATGAAATCATGTGAATTGTTGCAGTAGAAGACGATGCGTTGATAGGAGGGAAAGGAAAAGTTCCCAGTAAACCGGAATCTTTAACTAACCCGACACCAACATCCTTATAAGGGATCGTCGCTTTGCCAACGTGCTGAATGCTCTCAACAAAGGCTGGGTCGGATGAAAAGTATGACAACTGGTCTATAGTTACGATATTTCCATTGTGAGGGAACTTTATAAGCCGAAAGACCGATGAGACAACAACTGTCATAGCGTAAGACCAACTACGACCCAAGAGAAGGTTGTAATCTAGAGGGGCATCAACCACCTCCACATCTAGATTAACGGTTTTTCCTTCAACCCCTATAGGTAGATCCTGTAAAATGCCAAAAGGATGAAACCCACGGCCATCAAAGGCCTTAAGAATTGTCGGGGATTGATTTAGCGAAGGAGAACCAAGCGATCTCCAACATTGTATCGACATAATGCACGTGGAAGCTCCCTCATCAATCACAGTCCTATGAACAGGTATGTTTTTGACTATCACTGGAATCCGGATAGCCATTTGATGAGGTAGACGCGGTGCACTATTTTCTAGATCGAATATTATAAGGTTCGGGTCCTGAGCGTCAATAGCGCTTATAGCCGAAAAAATTAATTTGCGTTGTGTTGGACATGATTGTAGCACTTCCAAAGCCGACCTTGCTGAGGGTGAAACAGCTAAATCCTCAACAATGTTGTAATTTTGAGCCGCTCTCGCATGTGGATTGAAAGCAGACTTTCGAAGTACACCCTTTGTGGGCGGTTTGATTACTAAGTCCGGGTTAGGTTTCTCGACCTGTAGTGGATAGGAACCGGGAGCTGAGGTTGATGGATTGGAATGAGAAGATTTTGCTTCTTTACCATCAACAGGACTTTTACTACCATAATCTTGCGATCGAGTCGCAATCCTTACATGAGACATCATCAAGATGGGTTCTTCATTGGCACTGGAGGATGAACCTATCATCTTACTATCTTGAGCTGGAAAAGGATCCTTCAAGACAGAAGGAGTTTCGGAACCTTTGACAATTTTTGCAACTTCCGCCCGATGAGGGCAATCTCTCTTATAATGGTCTTCATCGCAGATGAGACATGGATAACGAGGTTTGCGTTTTTCATCAGTGGGTTCCACTTTTTCGGGTTTCTCTTTTGAATTTTTCTCTTTATTCTTCTTCTTCCCTTTCTTCTTACCACCGGTTTTTGCTTTAGCTGTAGAAGATTCTACAACGTGAATATCGGCGGAAAGTTTCGCGGAAGACTCTCCTGTTGGGGAATCTGGCAAGGTTATTATAGGAGAAGAATTCTTAGAAGACTTCTTCTTACATTTGGTATTCACCGTGCCAATCATACCATCAGCGACATGACACCCTGAAGGAGCAGCAGCGATTTAATTTTGATTAGGTAGGTTGGGGATTTTCTCGTGTAATGTACCTGACTGAGTATAAACTAAGTCGAGGTACTGTGATTGAGCAATGACTTGCTCTTCAGTAACTACTCCGGCTTAGTTACATCTTCAGTGATCTTGGGCAATAAAGATTTTACAAACCATTCAACTAAGATCTGATCCAGGATATAAACCTTCACTAAACACCATCGACGTCTCCATTCATGGATATGATCTGAGATGTAAGTGGACGTTGACTGCGTTAATGAAGTTAATAGCTCTGTGCCATTGTCATATCTAAATTGCAACTAAAAATGAGTTAAAAATGAGGTAGCTAACTGACTAAAATCATAAAAAGTGGCTCACGGTAATTCGATATACCATTTGGCCGCAAGACCAATTTGTGTTGAAAAAGACGTAAACGAATAGAACCATCTGAAATGGAGTTGGACGCACACCAGAGATGATAAGTCATCACATGGTTCGACGGGTCCTCTCCTGGTTTACCTTCGAATTTCGGAATTTCACTAGGAAACTTATGCGGCATTAGCGGCCAATATGGAAGATAGTTGATTGGATCGTTCGTAAGGCACGTCAAGTCAGGCAAGTCCAAAGTTGCGATAAATGGTAATTGATGGTTAGGGTCCCTGAAACTTGGGGTCTGCAGACCAGCCCCGGGAGGAGGATATCCAGGATAACTAGGAATGGGAATTGCATTTAGGATATTTTGACCTCCTGGGAAACCAGGATTAACCGGACCATACTGGGGTTGCTGAGGTTGTGGATATGTATACCCAGGGTACGGTTGATACTGATAGGTTGGTTGCTGCGCAGCAGGACCGTATTGATACTGTCCTTGGTACGGAGGTTGATTAAATTGAGGTTGAGATGTAACAACCGTACTCCCTACAAGCATCTGAACCAAAGTCTGGACCGTAGATCCAGACTGAGGTAAAGAGGTCTGAGGAGTAGATACAGGAATAGTAGAAACCGGAGCTGCTGATACTCCAGAAGAAGGTGGGGTAGATAGAGTAGATGTTGCAGTAGTTCCAGCAGACGTTTGAGACGGAGTACAAGGCATACTAGGCCCAGACTAAGAAACTACAGAAGGTGCAGAAGTTTGAACAGTAGACTAGACGGGTTGCTGAGATGGACCAGCAACCAAGGGTTGTCCAGGCTGAGATGACGACTGCACATTCGGTTGCAAAACCTACTGAGATTGAGATGGATCCCACACCAAATTCGTTCCAGGGTATGGACCTTGAGGATATTGAGGACCATAACCGAGTTGAGGGTAGGGTTGATAATATGATTGACCAGAAGGCGGTTGGTAACCTTGAGATGGGTACTGACCTTGGGGTTGATAACCCTGAGGCACATACTGATATTGGGGTTGACCAAGAGGTACATATTGATATTGAGGTTGATTTTGGGGTGCATATTGATACTGAGGCTGACCTTGGGGTACATACTGATACTGAGGTTGACCTTGGGGTACATATTGAGTCTCGGGTTGACCTTGAGGAACGTACTGTCCCGTAGGTATGTACTGTCCTTGAGGTTGTCCCCCGGGCGCAAACTGAGTACCTTGAGGTTGACCCCCAGGCATATACTGGGTACCCTGAGGTTGCCCCCCAGGCACATACTGAGTGCCTTGAGGTTGCACCCCAGGCGGTAACTGGCCACCTTGAGGTTGAGAACCTGACATCATTAGAATTTCTTTTGCACTCAACGGTTTAGTACCACTACTTCTAGTTAACAACTTTTGTTCGATAGGTTGAGGAGATGCTCCCGAAAAAGTACCAGAGATGGACTGATATCTAGCAGGAACAGAAGGACCGCCATACAAATAGGCTTCCGGAGATTGAGAATACATGGATGACGGACTAGACATATTCAATGCAGGATAATGATCTCTAGGTGTAGGGTGATAAAAAATGCGAGGTGGTGAAAAACTAAGTCCCGGATTTTCCAAAAGATTGGTCAATGAATGGTACCAAGAAGTACTCCTAGGTGGACTATAAAAAATCAATTCATGCTCCCTAAGTTCTAAGATAGGTCGATTTTCTGGAAAAGGAAAGCTTTCTTCAATGTCTGAAATAGCAAGCTCTTCGATTGCTATGAGTCCAACAGGAAGATCTTGGGTAATTACGGTTTCTACCATAGGAGAACTAGGACCACTAGGAGTCGGAGAAACAAACTCTGATACGGGAGTAGCAGCAACTTCAGATTCGAGTTCAGATACTTCAGGTTCTTCACCTATATCACTAGTAGATGCAATACTACCAGTAACTTCTGAAATTACTAACGGTTGAGGATCAGAATATTCTACCAAAGAAGGTTCTCCCTCTTCAGGTGACCCACTTCTACCGCTACTTGGAGATACGAGGACTTTCAAGCCTTCAAGCTAGCTCGATATGTCTTCAGGAGGTTGACCCCGAAGTCTACGGGATGTCCTCAGTAACTCAGGCACGTTAACAAACTCAGGGGATTGGCCCTGAAGTCTACGGGAATTCCTCGGTAATTCAGCCACAGTTAAAGACATTTAACTACTTCACACGAAAACAAAGTAAAATCTCAATGAAAACCACCTAAAGTCTCTAAAGAACCAAAAAAATTGAATCACATGCCTAAAGAATCTAAGAGATCAAACACACACAAAAAATAACTTTCCGAACCGAAAACACTAGTTGCTGATGAAATCCAACATCGCAGAGTTCGATACAGAAATAGCGGTTGGAACAGTTACCCTGGCAACCTGCTTAATGAATAGACTGGCACAAGTTTCTCCAGTTAACCATCTCGAGTGAAGAGAACCCCCCAGAAAATCCAAGTGAGTCTAGCCGACGTCTACTCCAGGTACAGTGGGATCTTCCTGCCACCATCACCTTAGGAACAATCCTAGAGAATATGGTCACTAAGGTTACCAACAGAAACAAATATACCTGGGGGAACAGTCTACAATCCGATACGCACAGAAGGGCAGAGTAGCAAGCTCAATCCCCTTGAAGGCTCCTCGACATAATCCAAGGTTTACCAACAGGTGACCCCAGGCTCATCGACAATGGTTAATCCGAGTTTTACCGTTTGTAATACGTGAATATCTGGCATCGTTCCCAATGAGGAAGGATTGATTCCCACACTGGTTCGGACACGATCTCGTGCTTCTCCTTTAAGAGGAGCTTTCCCAGAGCATAGATGCAACAATTGGATTTCTCCTACAAGATAAAGCTACTTGTTTGTTTTACTATCTTGGAGAGTTAATTACTCCCTACTCCAAGATACTAACCTAAGCTATATTGGTGTATCAGAGCCCTAGAAACAAAAAGTTTGCTAGATTGATTTTATATTAAGCGTGATTTTTAGTGGTTTTTGATTAAGTCAAAAGGTGATGGAGATGAAACTTATGGTGTAAAGAATCGACACAAAATCACTACAAAGATGCACTTAAGATGACTAACTAATCATTTCTCTTCAATGAAGTTCTAGCTAGGAAAGAGTTGGAAAATGCAAGTACTTGAAAACACAAATCTTTCTTAACAATCAAATCAAAAGAAGAGTATTCGTTTCAATGCACTCAAAAAAGAGACAACTAATTATTTCCACAAGAATTTCTCTTTTAATTCGAAAACTAAAATGCTACTAAGAGCAAGCTTTTTTCAAAAGAGACCTTTCATTTGTTGTTAAAAAACATTTAAAACTATAACTAAAGAAAATCTTTTGAGAAAACTATTGAATGAAGAAAACTTAAGATCTACAAACTAAAAACCCTATTTGAAGTAAAAAACTCACAAAAAGTCTTTTTGAGGATGTTTTACTTGGTCACGAGAAAAACAAGGACTAATTTGTCCAGAATCACAAATAAGTTAAGAACAACCAATTTTGTTTTCCTTTTTGAAAATGAAAATCCAAACTTTCAATCACAAGCTTATCGAAGTTTTGTAAAGAGAAAACTCAAAGCGGATTCCTCAACAAAGGGAGATTTCATAAATGGTCAGACTCATAAGAAGGTTGATAGACACTAAGGTGATCTGAAGTCCCTACAGCTTCTAAGCTCAGAGCCACTACACAAACAAATTGAAAAACAAACCCAACAAGCAAAACTCCTAGGAATTTCACCTAAAACCCTAATGCTAATGAAATTAAACCAGGAAAGATTTCAACCAGTCACATGCAGGTATGGGCAGAGGATAACCACTACAAAAACAAAATAAAACTAACTGAAAGAGCAAAAGTCAAAATTTTCAAAATTTTAGCAGGGTACGCAAGTTCAGAGTTTACAAGGTGCGGGTACGCTCTGTGCACAAAGTAAAAGTGCGTACAGGTACGCAATGTGATACAAGTGCAGACTGCGAACTTCAACCAAAGTAATGAAAAATAATAAACAAAGCTAAAACGACTAAGTCTACCCAAAGCCACACACAACAAGCCAAAAACAGAAACAAAAAGGCAAGTTTCTCAAGTCAAAGAAAAACGAGGAAAACAATCAAGTCCCCAGTGGAGTCGCCATTTTGTCATGCAGAATGAGTCGATCTTGCAGACAAGATAGACCTTCCTAGAATCTAATGAAGACCTAATGACAAACAAACCGACCAGACACTATCTTTCTCTAAATGTTCTTTATAAATAATGGCAAACAAATGTGTTTAAGGCCTACCTCATGTCCAACGCAAGTTTGGGGATGCCTTCGCTTCTTTGATCCAAGTAAGTTCCTTTGTCGCAAACCTGCAAGCACAAACAAGGCAAACGATTAAATAGCACCTGAATATCCAATATTATAAAACATATTTAACATGAAAGTCAAGGAGTCCATGAAACAAATAGTATAAGATACTTGTTGAGAAAAATGAGCTTGATTGTATTAATTCAAAAGGAAAGAACCTTACAACCTTTGCCTTAACGCTGTACAAGCTCCTTCCAGGGTCCAACAAGAAGCCTCCTCTACTTTGACAAGCTTCACTCACTCCCTAATAGGGCCAAAAAGGTATGTGATCTCTCCTCTTAAGCTCAAATAGGAAGTCTTGATTTCACTAGCATTTACCCTCAAAAGTTCAGCTTCTAACCTCTCCAGCCACTAACCCAATGCCTCAATTTATAGTGCAATGGAGGGCAGTTACTAGGTCCTCCTTCAAAAGGATAGAATCCTCCTTCAAAGGGATAGCTCCTCCTAACAAGGGATTAGCTCCTTCTCTTATGGGATGCATGAACCACTTTGGAGCGAACAGTCCACATCAAAATTCCTTCTAGAAGCCTCTAGAACTAACCCAAAGTGAGTTTTTTTAAGATAAAAATTGCGCCTTTTGAATTTCACATGGGTACGCACCCTCCCCTTTACATACAGAGCGTATAAGTACGCAGATACTCTAAACAAAAGGTGCGGGCCCACAGGCAAAAGTAAGAGAAAGTGCAGAACCAGAGTTACATTGCTTTTTTGATGTCTTTCTCTCATTTCCAAAGCTTGTTTTGAAGAGCTGAGGTCTGAGACTTGCTTAGGAGGCTGGTATAGGTGGTGATAGACCCATACCGATTGCAAATAATCAAGGTGACGATAGTTTTGTGTAACAAGCAAACAAGGGAAGGAGTGTATCATAGAACCCAGGTTCTACAAGAGAAGCTGAAAAAGATGTTTGACAAAAGAACAAAAGATGAAGACTTTTTCATAGGGAACAAAATACTAAAATGGGACTCTAGGAGGGAGGACAAAGGGAAACATGGCAAATTTGATTTTCTTTGGAGAGGACCATTTGTAATTCAAGTTGTGCTGGGGAATAATACCTTTTTTCTAAAGAGTCTGGATGGTTCAAATAATGAGGAAGGCCCAGTGAATGGGAGAATGCTCAAGCACTATTATGATCCATGAGCAAAGCACTATTACATATTGTACATAAATATGTGTATTTTCAGCATTTTTCTTTTACAACAGATAGATAAAGGAACAAGTACAACAAATTTTGAAGAAAGATCAGCAAACTATATCAAAGGTGACATATATGATTAAAAGTTCCATAAGCAAATCCGAGGAATGTCTACAGAACAGAGAACCAATGATAAACAGTGATACAGGCCAGCAAGACACAAAGTGGTAATTCTTGCACAAATCAGGTCAAAGGACACTACATACAAGTTCATGAGATTCAGATCAAAGATGTCCATGCTAAGGAGGATTCACTGCAGCAAGAATAGAAAAATAAGGCCATCTGACCTGCTGTTCTTGGCTTTCCTCCAAGAAAAGCCATCCCCAAGTGGAGCCACTGTTAGGTTCTTATACCAATAGGTTTCATATTTCATGATTGACAGTGGAAGGGATAAATATGTTCATCATTGCATGTTGAAAAGGTTCCATATTTTGTATACATACTAAGAAGATTAAAAAATGAAAAGAGGGTATGCCTTAAAAGAATAATCAAAAGGAAAGAAAATCAATTGGTCAAAAGAATAGTGAAAATGAACCCCAAATTAAAGAACAGGAAAGTGGCCAGTCAAAATGCCACTACTATCTTTTGGCAGCATCACAGTCTGCAAATACTGCTGCTAACCATGTTTAAATTGCTTGTTGCAGAATAGAGAATGATTCCTGTCCAAATAGCTCAAGCTTGGCAGATGACTAGCTAGGTAGAGAAATGAAGGAGCCCAACTTCTTAAGTTGGGTCCTTGGAAGAAATAAGGGTAGATTTATATAGGAGGGCAGTCAAAAGAAAAAGAGGACAATCAGGGTTTGCTAATTCAAGCGCACCCAATTCAAGTGAAGAAAAAAAGTTAGGATTTCTAGGTGGGGTAAGTAGTGTAAGGTTGCAAAAGTAAAGGTGTCATTACCATTTGGCTTATCAAAGAAGAACTCATCCCATTCAGGGTATTGGGACCATGGCAGAGGTTGGATGACATAACAATGGAAGCATGACTAATTTCCCCCTTTTCCCCAATCATCATTTATTAACATCCCCTAAGGACCTTGGGATCTGCCCATAAGTCCTGTTTTACTTCATTCCACAACAAGTATTAAGTCAAACCATGAGTTTACTCAAGGAAAAGAAACCACATTTCTTGTGTGAAAGTCATCATTCTGATTTCCTCTTATTTTCTATCTCTAAGTTTTACTTCTTAAAGCTTAGCATTTTCCCCTACATATTCACCTCACAAAGTCATATTAACAATTAATGTATTATTTAGCTCCCTAGCATGGTTCCCCTTCCCTAATTCTACTAAAACTATATAAAATCCCAAAAAATCTAGTTAAATACCCTCCCACTAGCAATATAGCTATACAATCATGTCTTGGGGAATATTAATCCATCAGGGACTAATATTAACCCTCCTTCACCACCCTAGACTATGGGTTTTAATCAAAACTTTGGTTAAAATTAAAATCCTATAGTCTCCACCCTCATAACCCCTTTTTACCCCTCCCGCACTAACACATGGGTTTGTAATGTTTTTTAAATAAAACATATAAATGTGCGCATATAATACCCTGCTAACCCTAAGTCTAAACCCACCCCGCTCACATTTTCTTTAATTCATTATTTAAATTGGGCGGGTCCCCTATCTTAAATTGTCGTCACATCACATTCCCTGCCAGTCGTCCGATTGTTGGCG
This sequence comes from Pinus taeda, assembly GCA_000404065.3. NCBI lineage: Eukaryota > Viridiplantae > Streptophyta > Pinopsida > Pinales > Pinaceae > Pinus > Pinus taeda. The sequence continues at coordinate 58,869 of APFE030948145.1, read as the reverse complement.
ATACAAATATAAAGGTGGGCGGTCAATCTCCACCAGGGAGGAAGTGGAGGTTTAGCGTCTGGGGATTGGCAGTTTCACCGCCATACCCCCGCCACGTGTCGCTCTCCCGGTGTTGTTCGGAGGCCCCCCCCCCCCCTTTATACCGCTCAGGACCCAAAAGATGGTGCGGGGAAACTGGAAACTGCCTCCCCGCCCTGTGATGTCATCCCCACGTCACCCACGACGTTAGCGCCTACGTCCACCGCCGCTGCTCCATGTCGCCTCCACATCATCCAGTCACATCCATGCCCCGCCACCGTGTCACCGCCATGTGGTCACCCACGTCAGCTGCCATGTCACCCTGCCGTACCCGAGACCCACCGATGACGTCATGCTGATGTCATCGCCGAAAATCACCAAAAAGGCCTAATTTTGCATAAAACCACGCGAAAGAGCTGTTCTTGTGTCATTTTCACCACTCATTTCGGAGCATTGTGCATGTTTTTACGACGATTTGTTGCCAAACTCACAATTCAACCATTCGAGCTACCACCACCTCCTGAATTCAAGTTGATTTCTTGCCATTGTACCAATTCAACACCCTCGGAGCTACAAAAACCAGGTATTTTCCCGCACTCGACCTATTTCACCCTTGTTTTTGCCATTTTTCTACTAGTTACCTACAAAAAATCTCTGCAAGCTCCTCACAATTCAATTAACTACTAAAAATTGCCTAAATTCTTGGTAAAGCTCCTGCTTTAACAAAAATCATTAAAACCTGTGCCCTCCTGCAAAATTCACCGTTAAAGAGTGATTACAAAGCCTGAGCCTGCCAACTAAAGTGCATACAACTGTGCATTAATCGCTTACTAGAATTCCCTCTGCAAAACTCCAGCTACTTAGCTCAAAACATTCTGGTTTTTTCCACAGAGTGCCCCACAGTTCATCAACCCTGTAAAAAGTCTTTTTGAACTCTGAAAACTAGTCACTCCCAAGTACAAATTTAGTGTGCAGTCTTCAGCCTTTTCATTTAATCCTAAGCTCAAGTACTAATCTAGAAAGGTTTAAACATGGCCACTCCATCAGCTCTATATGTTGCTCCTATCAATACACCCACCAAGGAGCTTGAAGCAATGCCTTTAGTGGACAGTGATTTCCTCATTCAATATTTTGTGGGAGAGAGGAACCACTTATAGACCTTCTGCCAGCTGAGGAATAGCCACTTGAACAACAGTGATATGTATGGCATCTGGGAGTCAAATTTGCCCATCTACTTCTTGCCCTCTGTGAATATCTTTCCTGAAATCATTCACCTCTGTGCTGATAATTATGACCAAAGCCTCATAGCTGTTAAGTCTCCATCTGGGAGCATACTCTTCTACATTACTCCTGATTCCATCAATCAAATGCTCAACTTCAAGCAGACCCAACTGCTCTACCCTTTTTCCATAAAGCACCTACTGGATGAAGGCTCCAAGCTCTCTAGCACTGAGATTGCTACAATTGCCAAAACTTTCATGAGATTCGACCGCCAACCTACTGGGCCACCTCCTTACCTATACGCAAATTTCAATGAGGTAAGCAAGCTGCTTGTGGACATGATATCCTTTGTGCTGGGTTTCTCCACAAATGAACATATTGATGAAACTGTGTTGGTCTTGTTATCTGCATATAGCCTTGGGAAGCCCCCTGCTATAAAATACAACTATGCCAAGTTTATCGCCAACAAGATACATGACCAACTACTAAAGCTGGACAGGGAGGCAATATTTAAATATTCATCATACATCTATCACATGTTCATGTACTATCAGACAGATTGCTTCCAATGCCCTATCAAGAAGCTAGATTCACAGGGTGAGAGGAGGTATGTCATCTTCTGGTCTTCAGTTTTCCATCAAGTCCAGAACTCTCCTTATTCCTACTGTGAGTTCATTGACCAATTTGTCTATCCAGTCACATGCCTCTTGAAAAGAACTCCTCTTGCCAGATTTTCAAATGACATGCAGAAAATCTTACAGTTGTCAAAGAATTACAAAATAGGTGATTGGTATTTATACCAAAATCACACAGTCACTAGGATCTATGGTTGTGAGCTCTGTCCTTACAAGCTCCCAAGATATGTGCCTATGAGATTGTTTGCCTTGGAATACTATAGGCAACTAATCAATTCTGATCTTACACACTTTCATAGTGCCAACAAGAAAGCAAATCTGAAATTCAGAGACCATCTAGGCCCCTTCATCATGAACAAGAAAGATGGTTGGGAAGAGGCTGATCAAATACTGGGGCAACAACTTAAACTTAAAAGGAGTTTCTGGTGGGTCCCTTATGACCATAATGGCTTTATCAGTGCTAGAAGAGTCAAATATAGGTTGTTAGCCTATAAGCATTGTCCATATCCACAAATTGAACATTTTGCCAACCAAGATGAATGGGTGCCTAGGACATTAGTTGAGGAATTTACTCAAGAAGAGATAATGGAGCAAACTGTGAAAGATTTAGAAAAAAACTCTTGACTTGGATTCTTTTCAGCAGGTCACATTCAAGCTACCAATCCAGGTCGGAGAAGGCACATCCACTGCTACAGCCTCACAGACATTCCAGCGGGCATCTACAACAACAACAGCCACAACAAAAGGAAAAGAAGAGATGGATGTACAACAGGAAACACAGGCAGAACAACCCACCACTTCAAAAGATCAAAGTCAAGGGCAAGCCCCTCTACAGCAAGCAGAAGCATCCCAAATACCAGTTTTGCAAACTCCTCTCAATGAGGAAAGAGGCAAAAAACAAGATAGAGAGGAGCCCACACCTCCAAGTGGGTCAACACAGCAACCAGAGGCCAAGAGGCAAAGGATTGACCCTCAGGCTGAAGAAGAACACATCAGTGAAGAAAGGGAAGAAAGCCAAAGCAGAGAAAGAGAATCTAGCCAGCAAACTACTACCAGTTCATTCCAGCAGGAACAAGGTATGCAACAAAGTACAGAAGTGTCCTCTTCCAGGCAACAGGGCAAGCAACCAGCTGGAATCAAAGGAACCTTTACGGAGATTAAGGCACAAAATGAACTCTTGAGTGTTCAACTTTATGATCAATTCCTAAAGGCAAAACCCTCCAAGCAACAAAGATTGATGGCAGCATATGATATCAAGGAGGATAAAATGATTTTGACTCATTTCAAGCCTAAGGTTCCAAAGCCCAAATCAGCTGCAGACTACATAAAGATAAATCTAGAGGTCCTCTCCAAGGATATACATCCCATGGATCAAATAGAACTGCACAAGAAAACAGGGCAAATGGTGTATGCTACACTTGCAGACAGGGCCATGCTGGCCCATCAGTTAAAAGAGTCACTAAAAAATACCAATACATAGCTAGATTTGGAAAGGATGTCTTCTACTGCTAAGGACAATAGAATAAAAACTCTGGAAGACATAATTATTGATTTAGGACATGATCCTAAAGATCTAAAGGGTATTAAAGCCCTTATGAAGAAAAAGGAGGATGACATTGCTGCACTTAGGAAGCAGGCAAAGCTGTCTACAACCATTCACCCTCAAACAGCAGAACTTGCACAGGAAAAACAAGTTGATGAGACCATGGATCTGCTTCTGAAAATGAATCAGAGAATACTACAGATGGAAGCAGAATTGGAAAAGGCATTGCAGGACAAGCAAGGGGAGTCAACCTCCCAACCCCCTCAAACTTCTACAACTCTTGGCCCTGCTCCTCCTACACAAACAACAGCAGCCCCTCCTACCATTCCAGCACCTACCACAGCCATATCAGCTACAGAAGCAACAACAGCAGCACCAGAATCAAGTATGAGCATGGAGGACTTAATGAAAGTTGTCAAGGAACTTGAAGTTCAAGTGACAAAAATTAATGAAGCCAAAGAAAGACTGGTCAAGCTAGAGGCCAGCTATGATAAGTCCAAAATGACAGTGGCAGAGAAGCAAAGAGACATGAAGGCCTTAGAGACCAAAGTGAAAGCCTTAGAAAAAGAACTGCTTCTGGGCAAAACTCTGGCTGAGATCAAGAAGATTATATGGGCCAAAATTGGCCAATCAACCCATGACCAATGGAGGTCAATACAGGCAATATATGAGCAAATTGAATTAATAGGCATAGCTCATATTGAAATACAGAAGGCCAGAACAACACTGGGATTTATGCCTGAGCAGGCTAATAAGATGATACATTTCCTGAATACTCACACGAAGGAAGAATTGGCAGCACTGGATATACACAGTAGAACATACACTATCCTGACAGCCAAGAAAGTGCTAATCTTAAGGAATTTCACACAGACTCTAGAATGGAAATGTTAGGATATGAAGGCAGAAATAGATGATTTCAGGGCAAAATGACAGCATTGCAAGATAGAGGATTACCTAGCCTAGTGACTGGTACTGGACAACTGCTGTCATATGAGCAATACATCACAAGGATCAACAATTATGTTGAAAATCAGATTACAGCATCCACCAGCTCCACAGAAGAAGCAAGACCTCCCTCTGGGCAGTCTTTGTATGATAAATTACAGAATTTATTTTTTATTGAGCATGAGATTAATCATTTGTTTGAAGTACCTCCAAATTTCTACAGATATACTGAAGCAGATGAAACGCTCATAAAAATAAGGAGACATCAGCTACCTCCAGCTGATTGGTGGCAGACAATGCTGGAAGTACTGCCCAGGTAATTCAAGTATATTCTTCCTTTTTGTCAAAGTTCAGATCTCAGTCACAGTACAGGTCAGCAAAGTATCAAGCACACAGGTATTACAGGAAGCATCAGTGCAGTGACTCATCAAATCACTCAGACAACGTGCTCAGCAAACGCAGATTTAGAAATGCAGCTACAACCAACTTTGTTGATCCCAAAAAGTCAAAATTTGTCTGACAGAAGGACAACTGCCATATTAACATTAACTGCTATAGTTATTTCTTTCATTTATTTATGTAAGAAAGTTGGTGATGTAATTTATTACACAATAACTCACTGTCTAGATATTTTGTATCCTATTTTGTATATATATCCCCTCATAGAACGTATTGAGGGTCAGTTGTAGTGAAACTCTCTCAGAAGAGCTGCATTGTATATCTCAGACTTTTGCTAATACAAATTGCTGGTGGAGTTTCTGGTTCCTATACTGTTTGAAGGTGGAAATGAAAGACTGTGTTATGTTGCAGAATTCCTGTGTCGTTTAATGGAACAATACGTTATTTTGAACCATGTTTTTGTCTTTCTATGTATGCAAAAATTTCACATATGTTTCATGATCATAGTAACAGGGAAAAAGAATAGCTTAGGATTTGTTTAAATACACCCTATGCTCAATCTCTGTTTCTAATATGTTTTCTTCAGGATTAGCCATGGATATGAATTCTTAATTGCTCATATTTAAACTAATTCTCTCACTGTGAATATTGTTTAGGAATTCTTAACTGCTCTTAAACAAATACTCTCATTTTCTCCCCTGTTAGCATAGTGGAAGATTCTTAACTGCCTTTCACTCACTAATTCCATAACTCCATCACCTAATCTTAAAAGATTGTTCCACTGATGCCTACCTGGCTTTGCAGCAATACTCTTCCTTCAAAAACATACTTCAGCGGTACACAGTCATGAACTCCATTGCCCAATGGCCCAAACTGTTCTGTAACTTATATCTCAGCTCTGTTTGAATTCACCAACCAACCAAATCTAAAAGAAAATCAGTGCACCATAACTAGCCTAAAAATCACCCCCCCAACAAAGCTAAACTATAAAGAGAGAGCCCTCTCTGGTTGCAGGTAGGCTAGGACCTGTAACTAAAAGACTGGTTAGTGGTTACCTTGGCCATATTCCCTTTAGGAAGCAGGGAACAACCTGAGTGATAACATCATTCGATCAGTGGGGATTGGACATAATAGGTGAGATCATTCCTCACTCTTCTAAGCAGCATAGATACATCCTTATAGCAACAGATTACTTTACTAAATGGGTAGAAGCAGTTCCACTCAAGACGGCTAATGCTAAACATATCATTGAATTTATAGATCAATTCATAATCACCAGGTTTGGATTGC
>APFE030948145.1:0-52216 GCA_000404065.3 Pinus taeda | reverse complement strand
AAATGCAATGACTGAATTTGCACTTAAAAGAGGTTTTAAACTTAAATATTCTGCCAATTATTATCCACAAGGGAACGGGTTAGTTGAATCTACCAATAAAAAGCTAATTAGGATTATCAAATGAACAGTTGACCAAAATCATAAAAATTGGCATAAATCTTTAATATATGCATTATGGGCAGATCGAATAACACAAAAAGCTTCAATTGGCACTTCTCCATTCAATTTAGTTTATGGAAAAGAAGCGGTTCTCCCAATTCATTTAGCAATTCCCTCTCTGTCTTTAGTTCAATATATTGATGAAGTACCAACCTCCTCCTTACAACTAAGGCAAATGGAAATAATCAAGTTAGAAGAACAAAGAGAGCAGGCCAAAATAACTCACGCTCATCATCAAGCATTAGTAAAATTCTATTTTGATTCAAATATAATGACAAGAAAAGATTTTCAGGTGGGAGATCTAGTCTTAAAATGGGACAAGGTTCATGAAGAAAAATGAAAACATACTAAATTTCAACAAATGTGGCTTGGTCCTTTTCATATTGTAGAAATCATAGGTTTGTCCACTTTTATGTTGCGGGATTTAACAAGGAAAAGAGATTCCTTACCTATTAATTTCCAGATCCTTAAGAAATATTTTCCAAAATCCACTACCAAAGTTAAACTTGCATCCAATGTCTAACATTATGACCCTTGTGCTACTTGTTCTCTTAGTGAACAATTACTGACTCATTGTTCTAGGGCACACTCCTAATGTGCTTCTTATTCCATCTAGAAATTCTAATGACAAAAACAAACTCATTCCCTGACCTTCCCTTCTCTGCTACACAATCCCTCTAGAAATCATGTCACCTCATTCTATGTTGTCATTCACCTTCTAAGTTCCTCGACATCCCATTCCCAACCAATCCATCCCTTGGCAAGGTTTCCTCACATCAAAAGGTGTTGGATTGTTGGGGCCTGACCTAGGTTTGGAGTTGATTAGCCAAAAAAATCCCTGTACTACTAGCCCTTTCGACAACAATCCACAAAGCGCAGACTGAGGTCTCACCTGAAGCAGTATGGGGGGGATGCTCGAACCAGGTTTCCGCACGCTTGAGATTTTTGAGAGGTTGATTTGGTCCAAATGTGAATACCTTCATGCAGGTTACTTTGCAAACTTCCCTGGCTTGCGAGGCCTTCACGCCTTGATATATTCGCCTTCGGTGCAGCCCTAACTAGGGGATGTGGGGCTTTCACGCTGTTGGAGCAGTGATCTACACTACTTCGCTAAGTCACACCGGGGATCTTACTTATCTTCTTATAACAGTTAGTTATCTTCACATAAATAGATACCTTGTATTATATTCATTCACTTAGCGCCTTTATATATGTTTGCATGGTAAATAAACAGTAAACTTGCAATTCATACCAAATAATACGTAAAACAATAAAAGATACACAGAAATAGGGTAAAACTTCTCTTTATTAATGCTTCCAATAGTTACAGACTCGACCTGCCCTGCGCACTCAGCTACAGGGGTCCACGCACTCAACTGCGGACTATTAGGCCTCTACGCACTTAGCTGTAGAGCCTTCTCCTTCTCTCTTTACACTTAGAGCCTTGCTCTATTTATACAATCCCATGGTCCGCGGACCATGGGTAGATCTCTCAAACTGACATTACATTACAAAAATGAGGGTGGACAACCCTCTAACTCATTGACCATCTTTGTGCTCCACGCCCATAAATCGTGGAGTATTTACAATAGACTTAGTCAAAACTTAGCCTTTAAGCCCCGAAACTTCCCTTGGGGGGATCCCATGCCCAACAGGCCCCCAACACAAAAATCGTGACTTTCCTTCAAGTCACTCTATTTGTGCGGAGATCTTCACACAGAGACCTCCCAGCTCGGCCTGGATAGCTGCAACGTTGGCAACGCACTGAGCTGCTGCCTGCTGAATCTCATTTACTCATTGTTCTATAACCGTGGTGTCGGAACTGCTCCCCTGCATCTACTCTTGCGTCCCCTATATCTGGGTGTGCTTGCCTTCAATTGTTGTTGTGATTACGAAGGCCCCATCGATCCAAGGCTGAACATGCACCTTCAAAACTGCTTCTTTGTGTCATGTTGTGTCTACTTGCTCTTTAAGTGCTTTGGCCTATTGCATTCGTGCGAGCCTCTAAGTGAGGGCCACCCTCTGCGTGGTCCATTTGATGTTATCATACTGCTGTTGTAGCTCACGTGCCTCTGTTTCCAAGAGTTGTATCTTCAAATCCTCCTACAGATTTGTGAGGACCTCAAATGATTCTTCTAACATTCTAGTGCAGTCTCTTATTGCACTGCTATTCTCCTCCAACCTCGATGTAATGGCGCTGGCATGTTGTTCCCTTATCTCTAGAGGAGTTGAAGACTGTGCCTTCAATAACAGCTCTGCTATTTGAAGGTTCAGCTCCAGCTAAACCTTCGCCATTTCTTCTCGTGCCTTGCACACCCCTACTACTAATCTTTGGATGCGCGCCTCTGTTGGTGCTTTGGCTGAGATGGCTAGCTCAGGGACCGTCTGGTAGGCTTCTTCTAGTACCTGCACCATTTGCCTATTCTGAGACATGATTTCGTCGCACTGCAAGCTCAAATACTCCATGTTGATCTTTTTCTCACTCAACACCTGCAATGTGCAACTCTCCCTAGCTCGTAGTTCTGCAGTAATCCCATCCTGCAGAACATAGAGTGTCTCCCACAGGAGCACATCCATGTTGATCCTTATCCCCTTCAGTGTACTAACCATAGGTCGGTCAGCCTCATTTGATGTAAACAATGCCCCTTCTGGTAGCACTATTGTGTTGGTTGTACGAGTGTGTAACATTTCCTCAGCTATAGTTGTCCCTACTACGAGGTTGGTTGAGAGAGTACCAGCCTAAGGAGTGCGCACCTGCAACTCCTGAATTTGTGCTTGGAGGGCCCCCAACACAATTTGATTCTCCTCCGCAAAGTTCTTGAGGACCTTTGTGGTGATGTCACACACCGTCTCTCCTATATTGTGCAAATCCCCCTCAGTAACGGTGATCAGGTTAATAGATAGCTTAGATGCTTTTAACATCTTGTGTGGTCCTGTCTGCTCACTCGGGCACTAGCGCTTCAATTGTGTTGATGTTTTTTGTGGGTCTGTGTTGCCCTCTTCTTCCTCTATTTCCATCTCTTTCTCTTACTTAGGAAAAGGCAACTTTTGGCCCTCACGCATCTTCTCTGTTGCCTTTTGTGTTGCTACTGTTGTGACCTTTTTCTGTTTTGCTACTGTCTACACAGTGCTCCATGCCTCTTGCGCTTTTGTTGTTGTCGTTTCTTTCTGTCTCTTTTGTGCCAACTTTGCCACGCGTTGTTTTACCTCCTTCATTTTCTGCGCAATAGACTTTCCAGTGCAAAGATGTCTGGATCACGCCACTCTGATGGCCACATCTCCAGTATGATGAAGATCACATCATCGGTGGCCATATATGGTAGCTCATTCCACTTTTTTGCAGGGTCCTTGCTCGCCCTGAGGTAGGTGTGATGAAATTCCACTTTAAATTCTGCAAAACTTTGCAGGCTATTGTAGACAGTGGGTGATAACCGTGGCTTGCAGTTAATCCTGATTCTGATGTTCATCTCCATGAACAACTAGAATATTTTGTTGTTGCAGATCTAGTTCGTGTCCATAGTGGCCCACAACGAATCATACTTTGTAGCGTCAGGGAGATCCCTTGCAATTTTGGGGAACTGGCTATACTCCAGCAATTGTGGAAAGTTTTTCCTTGTTCCTATGCCTCGTGGAAATTTTCCAGGAACTCCTTACACAAGAATTCGGATCAATTAAACTGGACTCATTCTGTGCAATATTCAGCAAGTGCCACCACCGACGCGGGCACCTCATCTGAACAGCACTTCCACATGACCTTACCTGCCAGTATTTGAGCTGCCACTCTGACTACTTTCTTATTGATACTGGAGATCATGTAGCCCCTCTTCTTCTTTTCCAGGTTGTATTTATTTTTCATGGCCTCTGTGATGGCCAAATCGTTGATCTTTCCCTCAGAAATTTTTGTAGGGACTTCGCCTTTAGACGAGAGTTGAATAACTCAGTGGATCAGGTGGTCTATGATGGGGATGGGCTCCTCCAGCCACAAACACCCACCATGCACCAAGAAGAGCAGCTGCCTGATGAAGAAGATAGTCACTAGGGCGCGATGGTAATGCGGCACCCAGAGAAGGTTCAACAACCCTTGCTTTTTGACTCCGTGTAACCACTTTCGTGGCTCCAGCTCTATGACTCCTACCTCAGTGTGTTCCTTTGGCTTCATGAGGTGCACAGTGGCCAGGTGAGGGAATTTCTCATGGTCAGCGAGATCCCAGTCTTCAAATTTTAAGCTTGGCACCCTTCCCAAGTGTGTTACTTCAAAGATGATATCGTCTGGGAGGAGCGGAGTCTGTAGAGAGCTCTTACTCTCATCGATGTCCTTGGGCACCTTTGCCTTCCCCTTCCACGGAGGGACATACGTGGGAAGCTTATTTAGAGGGACCACATGCTCGGTTTCTTCCTCCATACTCTCATCCTCATCTTCTTCAATTATGAGGTCCTCAAGGTTTTTTCCTCCTCATCGGTTTCCAGGTTAACAACTTTCCCTTTTTCCTCCATTGTTGGTTTGGTTCGCAGTAGGTTTCGAGGGGACACACGCACTAGAATCATTGGCTATTTATCTTTCTTCAATCTCGGCATACAGAGGGATTTAGGGATTTTTGCAACAATCCCAATTCTCTCAGGGGCATCTTCTATGGTCATGGCCTTCTCGGCTTTTTTGGTGGTCATCTCTACAATTTCCCTGGCTTCCTCAGATGCTGCCATCTTGTTCATCCAGAAATCTCTCAACCGTTCACTTAGGTGCTCAACCAACGCTCTCCACAAGACAAACAGGGCTCGGTTCAAAATACATAGGGTGCACGACAACTCAATTCACAAATGACCAAGAGTTGTTTGCTGGGTAGCCCTTTATATTTTATAGAACCTTTGGAATTTGAATTCAACCATTCCCCTGAAATCCAGTCCATTAATTCTCCCTTGGCAGAAGATTTCCCCAAATCTTGCCCATAAATCTCGTCTTAAATGCCTGCCACCCACTCCATTTGGTCTTAATTCAAGCATCACATCGTGAATAGTGACTACAACGGTCACTTTCCAGCCAACCCGCATGGCAGCACAACCCCCTTTGCGTGGTCGCGAACCTTGTGACACTTTACTTCTGCACGCACCCCCGACATCACACAGCTCTTGGGCAAAGTAATTTAGAGTCCCGCGCCTCCTTTCAACTGCCGGGAGCACTAAGACTATGCATCTGTTGGTTAGTCAGATGGTCAGGCCACCTGTATATGGCTTCAATTGGCTACCATTCACTTTTCCTGGGAAAGGTTCTCCATTTAGCTTTACCAGCTACATCGAGCCGTCGTTTGTGACCTCCTTAACAACATATGGTCCCAGCCAATGCATTCTGAACTTTCCTAGAAATTTATCAAACTTACTGTCATACGGTAACACCAAATCGTTTACCTTGAAGGTGCGCAACTTAATATGTTGATCATGCCAGGCCTATTCGCGCTGATTTTGTACCTATTGATAGAATCTAGCCAAAAACCATTCCTCTTTGAGTTATTTCAACTGTGCGAGCCTTTCTTCCAGGGCTTTGTGGTTTGTCATACCTGTGAGCGCTTCTATGTGTAGACTAGCCATAATATAATCCATTGGCATTACGACTTCCACTCCATAGACCAACTGGAAAGGTGTCTGTCCCGTCAGTTTCTTATAGGTTCTCCTATAAGCCCATAATACTACAGGTATGTGTAAGTTCCAATCACTTCATTGTGCATTTCATACTTTAGTCAATGTAGTCTCCAGTATTTTGTTAAATTCTTCTACTGTCCTAGTGGCTTGTGGGTGATATGGTGTGCTTTTCTAATGATAAACCTGAAACTCTTCTGTTAGCGCACTTATTGTTTCGTTCAGGAAATGTGTACCAGGATCGCTCATCAAGATCTTCAGACATCCAAAGTGTGTCAATACATGTTCAAAAGAAACTTCGTGGTCGTGGCAGTTGTGCAATCTTTTACTGATTGCGCTTCTACCCAACGAGTCAGGTACTATGTCGCAATGATAATGTATCTCACACTCGTCTTTCCCTGAGGTTTGATAGGTACTACAAAGTTGATCACCCACTTTTCAAAAGGTTGCAGTGTCATTTTTGGATTCAAAGGCATCTTGTCCCTCCACGATGGTTTACTTGTTCTTTCACATAAATCATAGGCCTTGCAGTGCGCTTTTGAATCCTAATGAAGGGTTGGCCACCACAACCCTGCGTGGAGAATCTTTTGCGCAGTCGCTCACCCTGTACAATGCCCTCATGCAATGCCCTCATGTGCATCTACAAGGACATGACTTCATTCAAATTCAAATACATACCTTCGTAGTATCTCATCATTTCCCATCTTATATAGGTGCCCCACGATCACAGAAAAATCTGTTGCTCGCACCACCACTTCCTTCTTCTGTTGGACGGAGTATTCTTTCGACGCAGTTCTAGTCATGAGAAAGTGGATTATGTCTTCAAAGTGTCCATCTGCTATATGCACAACAAAGAGCTGTGCGTCAGGCAATCCTTCCTCCACACTAGTAGGTTCCTCTCCTGTCTCTATGCATGACAGGTGATCTAGTCCCGCGTGTAGGTGCCCAGGGTTCACAATGACCTCAAAATCATATGCTTGGAATAATAAAAGCCACCTGCATATGTGCCCCCCCAACACAGGCTTATTGACCAAGTATTTTAGCGCAAAATGATCTGTATACATCTTGAAGTGTCCCCCTTGCAAATAGTGCCGATATTTTTGGAGCACGTACACCATAGACAATCCTTCGTGTTCAATTATGGAATAGTTATTTTCTGCTTTAGACAACCTATGACTCATGAACGCAGTAGGGTGATCCAAGCCCCTTCCACCCTCCTGTGTTAGTACTAGTCCTAGTGCTATACACAACAAGTCAACATGGACATGAAACTCCTCATCCCATTTTGGGAAGACTAGAATCGGTGTAGAGGCCATTTTTTCTTTTAGTACATCCATGCTTTTCTTATAGTCATCGTTCCAACAGAATGTGACATATTTTTTCAATAACTTCTCCATCAGCATGATGATCTAGGATTAGCTTTTGATGAACTTCCTGTAGTACCCCGTATGTCCCAGGGTACTGCGCAGCTGTTTGACACATCGTGGTGCTTCCAAATTCAGAATCATCGCAATTCTCGTGGTGTCTACCATCAGTCCTTGTTTGCAAAACACATGTCCCAACAGGTTCCCAAAGGGAACAAGGGACGTACCCTTCTTGAGGTTCAATACGATTTGGTGTCTTTGACAGGTATCCAACATCAAGTGTAAGCTCTCTCCATGGTGCTTAACCAATCCAAATATATTCCAATCATCCAGATAAACCTCTGGGAACTTGTGGATATATTCCTTGAAGGCTGCAACAACTATGCGTGAAAAGATGGCCTTCGCATTCTTCAATCCAAATGGCATAACATTGTATTGAAAGCAGCCCCACTTAATCACGAAGGTTGTCTTACTCCTATCTTCCCGCACGATTTTGATCTAGCAGTACCCTGAAATCCATCAGTGAAAGAATATGCTTCTTGCCCACTGACATTTTCCAATACTTCATTTGTGAACAGAGTTGGGAATGGATCACGCAAATCATTCATTTTTTTGAGGCCCACACATATTCTTATCTCGCCCTTCTGCTTCTTTTCCTCCACTACCATAGGGCTTACCCAATCATATTATTCCACTAGCTTAATGATTCCAGCTGTGAGCATCTTGTCTAGTTCTACATGGACCTTCTCTTTGTACTTTGGATTCAAGCGATAAGGCCTCTGCTTAACTGGCTTCGTGTCAGGCTTTAATGTGATCTGCATCATTCCTAAATCTCTGATGATTCCTTTTAAGTCCATGATCTTGGTCAGGTATAGGTCCTGGTACCTGCGGAGTAATTCAATGACCGTATCCACCATCGCATCATCCCAGTGGTTGTTGATTATTGCATACTTAGGTTTGGCTTCGATAGCAATGTTTACCTACTTTGTCTTTACCGGCACAGTTATGTCACGGTCTTCAATCAGTGGTCCTTGAACCTCATGATGGCCTTCAGTTTCTGGAATGTTAACTTTTTGTGGATCCTTATCGTCTTCTTTAGTATTTACATTATAACACTCCAGTGCGCAGCTTAGCTAAGTAGCCCATGTTGAAAATAGCAACAAGAAAAGATAAAAATAGCATTTCAGGTACCAATGTTGGACATAGCAACAAGGAATGGAAAAATGGAAATGCTAAAAATAACATTGCTATAAATAGTATTTCGAGATAGATTCCAATTTTAGTTAGTCCCTGAACTAAAATTGAGAAGTAAAATTCGAATTTGATCTTAGCAGCTGTTTGTAAAATAATTAATTAATTCACCTTGAGTTAATTAGTTTTAGGAAATCAAACGTGAAGTCTATGTGAAGTCATGCAATAGTTTCTCCATTGATTGAGGAAGTTATCCCTTGATTAAAGGAGATCAGGATGAGTTGTACTTTGAGTTGTTATTAGTTAGCTCAATTATCTAAGTTAAGTCCAGTTAGATTAATTCAAATAGTTTGTTGAATTGATTGTGAGTTCAGTTAGTTAATGCATGCATGCATGTAACTGCTACAATTCAGATAACTGAATATTCTCTTGTAAATAACTCATGCATGTCAGTTCAGTTAGAGGCCTAGTTGAGATCAAATGATGGGACTGTGTACTATCAGTTGGAGGATTTTTCCATTATAGGAAACTCATCCATGCAGAAGGAATTATCTCCTTTAGGACTGCACAATTAGATTTGAGGTCAGAGAGTGTGTGAGAGGTAATTCACATAGGTGGTAGCTTCTGGACCCCAAGAGAAATTGCGCAAAGAAATAGGAGGCTTGGAGGGCAGAGGAGAAGGTTGTGAGAGTCGTTGACTGTCTATGAGCAGCAGTGAGGGATTGTATTGAGAGTTGGATAGCTTGTGAGCTAAAGCTTTGTTTAATCTCGGATATATTTCCACTTGTATGATAATATATAGATCGAGGTTTTTAGCTAAGGCTTTCCCCATAGTATTCTTCTTTTTTATGTGTGATTGATTTCTCATTCTCAGTTATATGTGTTGTAAATTGATCGTGCTCAAATTGATTAAGATTCTGCAAGTTTGTTGTAGAAGTAGATTGTGTATTTTGCTTTAGTATATTGCATAATCTGTTGATCTACAGTGGGAAATTATACATGGTATTGGAGCAAAGTTGATCAAAGGAGAGAACAGTATACAAGAAGGGATAAGTTCGAAGTTTGAGGTTCTTGAATATAGAAATCGAGTTCTTATCACATCTCAATTTCACCAATGGCATTCCGCAGTTTAAGACTCAAGTATGCCCTTGATGGCAACTCAAATTATATAGCCTGGAAGGATGGCATGGAAGCAGTATTAGAGGACAATGGTCTAAAGATCTTCATTGATCAAGAAGTCCCCAAGATAGAAGCAGCTAATGCTACAGGATTGGCGGATTGGAAGAAATGTGTGGCTACAGCAAGGAGAATCCTCCTGGAGGGAGTACGAGACAACATTGTCTCAAGCCTCCATGGGAAGGAGACATTATTTTTGATGTGGAAAACATTGAAATATCTATATCAGAACAATAGCGATCAGAGGAAGTTGGCACTGAAAGACAAGCTTCGAAAAATCAAGTGTGAAAAGGGCAACACAATCTCTACATATCTGAATAAGCTCACCACTTGCAGGGATGATCTTGGAAGTGTAGGGATCATGATAGTCGATGATGACATGGTGAGTCTAGCTCTCCTCGGTATTCCTAAGAGTTGGCATAGCTACCAAGACTTAGTAAATAGAAGAGAGAAACTGCCAGATTGGGAACGACTTTGGTTGGGTCTGATGCAGGAGGAGATAAGAAGAAGCACCAGAGATGGTTCTTCATCCAAGGAGGATGAAGAAAATTTCACCTTAGCAAGTAAGGCAAAGAAAGGGAAGGAGAAGGTTTCTCATCCCAAATCAAGTTCTTCCTATGGTGGGAAGAAGTTTGACAAATCAAAAGTGCGATGCTTTCGTTGTCACGAGGTGGGCCATTTTGCTACAAATTTTCCCATGAAGAAATCCAAGATGTGATCCAAGGAAGGATCTGAAGGTGAGGCATTGGCCTCATAGTACAAGTTATATTTCACCCTCTTCGCATGCATGGTTTCATCCATGGTGGGATATGGTTGGTTTCTTGACAGTGGAGCTTCATTCCACATGATCGACGATAAGAGTTTGTTCAGTACCTTGGAGGAGAAAGATCTCCATATACTCATAGCGATGGGTAATGATGAAAAGTATAGTGTCTCAAGAGTTGGCATAGATTTTTTTTAGAGGGAGCATGGAGCTCGCATTACCCTGATTGATGTAAAGTATGTACCGGGTCTGAAGAAGAATCTTATGTCCATCGCTATGCTAGAAGACAAAGGCTATGATGTAGTCTTCAGTAAGGGAAAGGTTTTCCTTAGACACGTCACCATGATACAGGTGAAGCAGATCATTTCACGAGTTAAGAACCTGTATTCTCTTGAGGTTCAAGATGCATGCAAAGCCTTGAGGAGCAAGGAAACTATTGGAGACTTGGTGATTGAGAGGGTGAGTACATTACCTCTCAATATGCAGTGCCAGAAAAAGTCTCAGACAATTATGGAGGAACCACAATTGGTGAAGCAGCTTCAGGAAGTTATGGAGCAACCACATATAGAGAAGCTGAGAGGAGGACGAGTGGAGGCATCCACTCATGTAGAGACCTCCAGAAGGGGAAATTTCAAGCCAAGTGTATAGAGGGATCACATGCATCCATACCTCCAGGTAGGAGGTGGGGTGATGTGGAGTGACAGTCCCAAGAAGGATGGAATAGGGGTAGGATCATTGAGTTACCCAACCTATTTTATTGGACCTTGCTATGGGAGCTCTGACAAGGAGTAGCAGGACTAGCTAAGTGGGTAGAGACAGATGCGGATGGCACGGCAGAGAGAGCTACAATGCATGAATCCCAAGATAGTGCAGAGCTAGTAGGCTGCAACAATGCGAGAGGCACAGGAGTGTTGCATCATTGCAGGATGGCACAGAGAGGTGTTCAATAGTGCGAGATGCATGGAGTGTTGCAACAAATCATAGGTCATAGAGGGAGCACTTGTCAGCAGCAGAGGGAGCTTCAACATCAGAGGGTGTTTCTAGCCCAGCAAGGAGGTTAGTTGGGAGATTAGTTTCTTACTTCTCAGTAACTGAGTTGTAGTGCAGCAGTGGGCAACACGATGCAACATGATGAGAGGAGGTGCAGTGCAGATGCATGCTAGGAGATAGGACCAGTAGCAACATGGATGGAGTAGGAGGAATCAGTGTGATTGATGCAGTCAGAGGTCAAAGTGACAGAGGCTAGAGCAGTCAGATATTGAAGAGCACATAGGTGCAGAGTTTTCAGTTGAAAAAGGCAATAACAGTCAGAGACTTTGATAACGGAGGCATCATTCTAATTTAGCTTGGATATTTTTTGTTTCAAAGTTACTGGAGCAACAACCCTAGGGAGAAGTGTTGCACGCAGAACATTCCAAAGGTTCAGGATTGGGTTTGGGTTGAATGCCTTTCTTGTTGAGAGTGAGTGTTGAAAATAGCAACAACAAATGCTAAAAATAGCATTGCTATAAATAGCATTTCAGGTACTAGTTTTGGACATAGCAAAAAAGAATGAAAAAATGGAAATGCTAAAAATAACATTGCTATAAATAGTATTTCAGGATAGATTCCAATTTTAGTTAGTCCCTGAACTAAAATTGAGAAGTAAAATTCGAATTTGATCTTAGCAGTTGTTTGTAAAATAATTAATTAATTCATCTTGAGTTCATTAGTTGTAGGAAATCAAACATGAAGTCTATGTGAAGACATGCAATAGTTTCTCCATTGATTGAGGAAGTTATCCCTTGATTAAAGGAGATCGAGATGAGTTATACTTTGAGTTGTAATTGGTTAGCTCAGTTATCTAAGTTAAGTCCAATTAGATTAGTTCAAATAGTTTTTTGATCTGATTATGAGTTCAGTTAGTTAATGCATGTCTGCATGTAATTGTTGCACTTTGGAAAACTGAATATTCTCTCATAAATAACTCATGCATGTTATTTTGGTCAGAGACACAGTTGAGATCAGATGATGGGAAAATGTACTATCAGTTGGAGGATTTTTCTTATATAGGAAACTCATCCATGTAGAAGGAATTATTTCCTTCATGACTGCGCAATTAGATCAAAGGTCAGAGAGTGTGTGAGAGGTAATTCACATAGGTGGCAGCTTCTAGACCCCAAGAGAAACTGCGCAAGGAAATAGGAGGCTTGGAGGGTAGATGAGAAGGTTGTGAGAGCCTTTGCCCGTCTATGAGAAACAGTGAGGGATTGTACTGAAAGCTGGATAGCTTGTGAGCTAAAGCTTTGTGTAATCTCTAATATATTTCCACTTGTATGATAATAGAAAGATCGAGGTTTCTAGCTGAGGCTTTCCCCATAGTATTCTTCTGTGTTATGTGTGATTGATTTCTCATTCTCATTTATATGTGTTCTAAATTGATCATGCTCAAATTGATTAGCTTCCGCAAGTTTGTTTTAGAAGTAGATGTTGTATTTTGCTTCAGTATATTGCATAATTTGTTGATCTACAATGGGAAATTTGATAGCCCATTCAAGCTGAATCGATTCTATTGGCTTCTGGTGTATCTTAAAGATAGCTTCTTTTAATGCTTGTAGCACGTCATCAACAGTGTCCCACCAACGATCCTCAAACGTGAAGGTTAACAAGAACCCTTCACGCAAGATATCCCATTCACTCGTCCCATGGCAAAGCTCCGTCTCTATATACCAGTTCATGGGTATAACATCTAGGGTATGACAGAATAGGTGCACCCACTCGGGTTGTGGCTCTTTCCCATAGACCTTTGTCCACTTGGCGAGGTTTGCGTGTGGATCATCCCATCCATCATACTTTTCTATTAGATGGATCTAAGGCTTCCCAAAACACATGCGCATCATTCTCCTACATTCACGCCAATCCTCAAAGTTTCCTTAGTGCGTACCCCACCACCTCGTGGGCGTAGCATAGTAGCCATTTCAAAGCCTTGAAACGTTGTTGTTTCAGTTGTTCCAGCACTTCTCTTTCAAATCTATTCAGGAAAGCATCTACCTCACTTATCCCATCATAAGTAGGCAGATCCCTTACTTGTGTTGATACGCAACGCAACGATCTTGTCATCATATTGCAGTTCAGCGTGGTTACCTCGTGTAACCAGTTGTGCCATCGTTCTATCTTTTCATCTGAATCTGACGTATAGGAGCTTTTGCTCTCCCATGAGATTCATCCATCCATGGTGGGATTTACCCAGTCTTGCTCTCGCACAGTTATCTTGTAGATGCAGTCTAAGTTGTCGTCACTTTCATCGTCATGCACTGGCTCCATGTAGCGTGATATTTCTACAGGGTCCAAAGGTACAACTACACGCAGAGACTTTTTCTCAAAAATCATCTTGTGCTTCTTCAGATTTATCACCCCGTTCATGTCAATGGCCCAATCTATTCCTAATAGCGTAGGGTAGGGATTGTTGTTATAAACAATCTCTATCACTTCAAAGTATGCTAACGCACTTGCTCCTTCAATATCCATGGTGATTCCTTGAAATCTCCCCATAGGTATTATCTTTTGGTGGTTTTCCATTTGCAGCTGGATAGGAGACCATTGTGGCATAGGCCTTCCATGCGCTCCCATGTCTGCTTCGGCAGAACGTTCATGTCTGATCCTAAATCCAGAATCACTTCGTCCATCTGATATTCTCCAATCTATGCGATCAATCTCATTTCTCTTCCCTTCCTTGTCGCATGCTTTCCAATCTTCCAGACTACGCGGGATTCTCCTAGCGCAATCCCGACACATCTATTTATGAGTTCCTACAATCCCTTTACAGCCTTTTTTTCGTGCAGTAGCTTCATGCATGTTCCTAGGAATGTCGAGCATTGATGGGTCCATTTCTGGCTCCTGTCTATCTTTGCTACCAGAAGTGGAGGCATCAATGAAGCCCTTCCTAGCTTCCATGAAGGTTTCCTTAGCGCGCTCCAAATCAAACTCTGGTTCTTTCGTCGAAGCCTTGCAAACCCAAGTATTGTCTTCAGGCTACTTTCCTTTATCATCCCCTATCGTAATTCCACTTCGGAGCACAATTTTCATGTTAGGGTCTTCCTCATGCAGCTCAAACCTCATCATTTGTGGGTTTTGAGTTAGGGGAGGTTGGGGCACTCCCTTCTCGTGCAGCCTCGCTATCAGTGTGGGACAATCCTCCATCTCATGATAGAACAAGGTAGAATACAGACATGATGGATGCATTGGATTCATGCAATCACAGGCATGATGTCTTGGCCCTCCACAATTACAACATATCAGTTGTCTGCGACCTCTTCCAGGTCCTCCTCCACCTCTGCCTCGTCCATGCCCCTGAAATTCGGTTCACGCTACTCTTGCATTCTGGTCAAGGGGTCGCATTTCGGCTTGAACTATGTAGGTGGGAGTCCTATCCATCATCAGCTAATAGCTTCTACAGGTGTGCTCATCATGTCCCACTGATCTATAGAAATTACAGAACAACTGCTGTGAATTCTGTGTGTACTTCTGCAACAAATTGCAGTTGTTCATAGCATGCTTTCCTCCTATTTGACAAATCACACACCAAAACGCAGGTGTCGCACTAGGTCCTACTTGGGCCTTTGATCTTAATGACATCAATCCTCCTCCCATGAGGTAATTCACGAACACTGGGTAATGGTCCTTATCATGAACCTGACCCTTACATTTAATACACCATACCTCGTCACGCACTTTCAGGCAAGCTATCTTGTCTTGTTTTAGAATTTGTCTCTCAAGGCACAAGTTTTTCAACTGCATGTGAATTTGCTAAACTCCCAGGTTGGGATCCTATATTGGGGTCTCATGCAGCCTCAACATGATTTCCAAGGCCTCTACCTAAGTTGTTAACCTTTGTTGTGACAGCACATTCCTCAAATGTAGCATTAGCGATGCTACAAACCATTCGCGGTGTTGTCCATCCATCAAAGTCATGTAAGTTTCATGAATCGTGCACTTTAGTCTCTGATTTAACTCCCAAGGGGTCTCGCCTAGTAGCATTGTGATCTCCTTGAACCCAATGATCGACTGCACCTCTGATTTCGGCCTACTAAATTCTCTGTTTAGCGCAGTTTGGATGTCTGCGATCCCCACATTTGGATTATCATTAGAATGCTTAATATACCAGGTCGGCACACAATCTTGTAGACCGTTGACCAATGTCACCTTTTTTATATTGTCGTATGTAACTCCCTGCACTTCCCATACAGCTTTTATAAACTGGTCTGGATCTTCATTTCCTACTCCCTTGAACATCGACAACTTTATCATGCTTGCCATATTAACTCGCGGTGGTGGCAGAGGTGGTACAGGCGAAGTTGGGGGTGAAGGTAGTGAAGATGGCAGTGGTGTGGATGGGGGTGGTATGCGCAGAATCCTCTGCCTTATCAAATTGATTGCACTTCTGGGTGAGACCTTCATGATCTCTTCCTCATCCCCTCATGAAGGTGAAATCAAGGGGCTAGTTTCTAGTTCTGCACTACCTTCATTTCTGTAAATTCTCCCAGTTCACATAGCCCCAAACATCAACGTATTCACATAATTTGCTTTTCACACAGTGATATTTTAATCCAAGTGTTTAGAGACTTAACGTACTTACCTCACGGTCCTTTAAGGAAGCGTTGCTCTGCCTCTCTATAGCTAACTGAAGTATCTATCGCAAACTCAGTAATGAATCCTCCTATAATTCGATCAAGCCAATGATCAACAACGCATGTGATCTTATCCTCCGATACTTCCAACCTATGCACCAACTCTAGGGTCCAGACAATAGGATTGTCGAGCTTGTACCTTCCTTTTCTATCTACTAGCTTCGCGATCCACTCGTATAGCTCAGTAGGGAAAGATGCGAAGAAAATTTCGTGGATCTATGTGTACAAGGCAGTCTAACCACTCTTCTTTTGATAGCCACAGATTCTTGTTCTCCTACACCGCTAACTTGTGAATTCTCCTATCCAACCAACCTTCAATTCCTTTCTTAGCTGCATTCCAATGATACGACATCAGACATATCTATGTAGATTTTGGTCCTGGCAACATAACCATTTGTTGGCTTGTTGGGACCTGACCCAGGTTCAAAGTTAATTAGCCAAACAAATCCCTGTACTACTGGCCCTTTCGGTAACAATCCGCGGAGTGCGGACTGAGGTCTCACCTAAAGCAGTATGAGGGGATGCCAGAACCAGGTTTCCGCACCCTTGAGATGTCTGGGGGGTTGATTTGGTCCAACTGTGAATACCTTTGCGCAGGTTACTTTGCACACTTCCCTGGCCTGCGAGGCCTTCGCGCCCTGATATATTCTCCTTTGTGCAGCCCTAACCAGGGATTGTGAGGCGTTTGCGCTGCTGGAGCAATGATCTGCACTACTTCCCTAAGTCACATCGGGTATCTTAGTTATCTTCTTATAACAATTAGTTATCTTCATATAAACAGATACCTTGTATTATATTCATTTACTCAACACCTTTATATCAGTTCGCGCAGTAAATAAACAGTAAAATTGTAATTCATACCCAATAATATGTAAAATAGGAAAAGATACACAGAAATATGGTAAAACTTCTCTTTATTAATTCTTCCAATGGTTACAAACTCAACCTGCCCTGCGCACTTAGCTACAGGGGTCCACACACTTAGCTGCAGACTACTAGGCCTCTATGCACTCAGCTATAGAGCCTTCTCCTACTCTACGAACCAAAGGCACAACTCTACACTTCGACTTACTACTTCATCAATTTCTTACCTCCTTCTATCCTTATATTATTATCTCTCTTTACACTTAGAGCCTCGCTTTATTTATACAATCCCATGGTCCGTGAGCCATGGGTAGATCTCTCAAACCGACATTACATTACAAGAATGACGGCGAACAACCCTCTCACTCATTGACCATCTTCTCACTCTGCACCCATACATCGTAGAGTCTTTATAATAGACTTAGTCAAAACTTGGGCTTTAAGCCTCAAAACTTGGCTTGGGGGGATCCCATGCCCAAAAGAAGGTACAAAAACCAAGGCATATCTCTACTTCAAAACCATCATATTAGTCATAGCATGCTCATGGAAATTAATGGAAACTATTGGGTACCAACATCCCATAATATTCCTACTCCTGAAGTGATTTACTAATATATTGCTGCCCATTCCAACTCATTTCGTTGTTGCTGCTGCTAATTCTTGTAGTTATTTTCAACCACCCAAGCTAGGCATTTCCCTACATTCCTATACCAAGCACATAATTTTCATTAGACTCAAAATGAATTGAAATAAATTCAAATCATACCTCATTGGTATCTTGTCAATAAGGTACACCTGCAATTTTGTTTACTTCTTGTCATGACAAGTAAAACTATCTCTTTAATCAAATCATCATGTATAAACATATCACATCTGGTTAGCTCAAAAGGCAACCATCATAAATCATAATCATAATTCACATGTAACCATCATAGATTAGATTCACAGATCACATGCATAATTAATACTGAAATAAAACACTAATACTTATCTTTCAATTGGTTCTTTACTTCTACCTTTGTCCTTTATCCTTTCTATACACACACCAAATTAGTTGCCACACCCAACAAGCACCCAATTCATTTTCTTATTTTTAATCACATGCACATGTACATAATGTATTTCACACACATACACCGACACACGACATACAACACTGCACAATACATGCACCTACACCCATCATACAACACAACGCATACACTTACACCCAATGTACAACAAAACACATACACCTACACTTGGTGTACAACACAAGACATATACTTACACCTGGTGTACAACACAATACATATATGTACACAGAGTGCAACACAACAAATACACATTCATGATACAATTACTACACAATAAACATAACACAGTACCACATATGCACAACAGAATGTGTACGACATGTACAAAATACCGCATGTACATAGTGCCACATGCACAACATGTACACAACACCACTTGCACAATGTGTACACAAAACCACAAGTACAATGCACCACCTACACAACATGCACACAAAATTACATCTACACAACAACACCTACACAATGTGCACACCGCACCACATGTACACAACACCATGTGCACAATGTGTACACAACACCACATGCACACAACATCACATGTACAACATGGAGATAAAACCACATGTGCATAAAACACAACACCACATGTACAACATGTACACAACACCGCATGTAAAACATGTACACATCACCGTATATACACAACACCATATGTACAATGTGTACACTACACCACGTGTACACAACACTACTTATACAACATGTACACAACACCATCTGTACACAACATTGCATATACAACATGTACACGACACCATATGTACATAACACTACATGTAGACAACACTGCATGTACGCAACACCATAGGTACAACATGTAAAACATATGCACAACACTAGTACTACACATCCAAATACCACACTATCTCTACCAAGCAACCTTGCCTCTAGTGTCTTATTTTTGCTTGTCCTGGCATGTCACAAATCACATTTGTTTCATTCAATTGATGTATCCCTCAACACTATCAATCCATAAAACATAAAAATAGGCATAGGATAAGCACATAATATCAATTCATAACCACATGATACTGACCTCATAGATCTGTTAGGGCTACTCTTCCCACTTGATTCCTCATAAAACTAGGAACCATTTTCATGCCATTCACCTACATAAGCAACCATTCTTCCACAAGAATGATCCCTGATGACCTTGTTAGACAATGAAACATATATATATATATATATATATATTATATATATATATATATTTATTATATTATATTATATATTATATAGATATATATTATATATATATATATATATATATATTAGCACAAAACAATCATGATCCCTGACCACTCGGTCAGACAACAACATACATACATACATATATACATCTATAGACATTAGCATAAATATAATCACAAAACAATTACCAAATATCATAAGGCCAAGGTTAAGGGAAATCCCTTTATTCATGCACAACATGCACAACATTGAGAACAATAGTTCCCAACATAGCCAAGGAATCTGATGCCTGAAATCCATTTACTTTACCTTTCTTGTTACCTTTCTCATGATTGTCCTTCCACCATACATTTACCTCAATGACCCAACCAATCCAACTGGTTTTCATATTCTTTCCTTCAGCTACCCTTATACATGCACTGGGATCCATCTGAGTCTTACGTTACCTATTGGGTTCCATTCAACTCTCTCCAAGCTCCATTAACTTTCCTCTTTCCCCAACCAATTCCCAAGACCCTTAAAACATAAAAATGAGATAACAAGAAATAAACAAGAGGAAAACCATAGAAAACCAATAACCATACAACATCACAAACAAAGTGGCATGGACATACACCAAACATAAAAAAACAACAAATCAAGCGAAAACAAATCACAAAGCATCGAGATCACAAAACTAGAAACAAACACCATGACTCAACCCCATGGTTCTTAGTGCTTCCAAGGGAAAGCTCAACCTGAGGCTTCTTCAAGATTTCATGGAAATCTCTTTTGTAATGCAATCCCTTGCATCATACTACCATAAACACGTAACTCTCAATGCATAAATAAATGTAACATTATACTGGTTACCTTACCTTGTTGTATTGAACACACTGACCTATAACTGAACACATACATATATCATCTCTCAAGGAACTCTGATTCCTTGACAAATCCAACCATAACTGGAAACCAACTGTTATACCTATCAAATACATGTTCTTGAATATAACACATATCCACATAATTCCAGACAAAATAAAGGTTAAGAAGAATTCCTGTATTCATGAAAAGAACTCATTCATTTGGAATTGTGATTTCTAAACATAACTAAAGGAATTCTTTCCCAATTCCTTTCTTTTACCATTTTCCTGGTGGTAATTGAGTCTTATTATGTGACTCTTATTAACTAACATGATACATCTATCAAGCATGTAACCACAACAAAAATAGAATGATAGGAATGTACATAACCATAATTCTTATAACAACCATTAACCAACATACCTGCATTCCCAACATACAAACTTGTATAACAATATCCTCTTACCCCTAGGTTTAGTGTTGCAACCTCGCTCTGATTATTTGCATCTACTGCTCCATCTCAGCCAACATATCAACATCATACATGATAACATAAACTATAATACTGACTATATATGTGACAGCCATAGTCACTACCGCACATGCACATGACCGACATGCATGCATAACAATCACATAAATAAGTAACATGCATGCATGATAAACACATTCTGCCCATTCTAGTCTAAGTGTTGAACCTCGGAGCTCTAAATCCACCCTATAACCACCCCTCCCAAATTTACATGATTTAACCTGTTTATTAGGGTAAACATGAGATGAAGAGTTACTGTGACATGAGCCGACCTCCTAGGTCCAATTAAGGAAGTGGGACTGACAAACTGACCACATACTAGCATCCCCATTGGAGCTACAGGTCACTAAGAGGCTGAACAACCACCCCAGGTGGCTAAACCCTAAGCTGGACCCATGTTTCTTTGCCCTAGTCCCACAACTACACCGACAACAAGGCATGCATGTGGTTATAGTTCTTCAACCACACGCAAAACACTGCTTCCATGCAGTTATAGCCTAATTTCTCTAGTTCTAAGTATGTAGTCCTAGGATCAGTGTCACCATTTTAGGCCCGCCTCTAGACCACTGCCTTGTTAAAATAGCAACAAGAAATCGTAATTTAATTTGTCCTTGAATTAAATTAGGAATTTAATTGAAATTCTATTCTCATAGAAACTTGTAATAGTTAACTAAGTTAATTTGACATAGTTGGCTCAGTAAATTCGAGTTGGAAGTCTATCTAGAGTCATGTAGAGTGATTCCTAATTTTTGCAGGTCTAGGTTGAGTTCTTTTGAGTTGTAGTGAATTAACTCAATCTAACTGAGTTAAAGTTAGTTAAAATAGTTAAATAAATTGGAGGAACTAGTAGCAGGTCTAGAAGTGGGGATCAACTTCAGTGCTGCTTCAGTGCTCCATTAGTTAACTGAAGATTCACTCATAAATAACTCATGCATTTAAGTTCATAGGAAGACCTAGTTGAGATTAGAGTTCAGGGATAGTGTAATATCAGTTGTATAATTTTATGAGCTGTACAGATGGTGCATGCAAACAGTAGAATGCCTATGATGGATTGCACAATTGCGGTGAGGGGTTTTCCTAATTAAATATGGGCTAATTCCCTTATGGATTGCGCAAGAAAGTAGGGGTTGGAAGGTAGCATATTTGGCTAAGTATTGGCATGAGCTAGTTTGTGAAGCAGATAGATAGATTGTACTTGTGTAGAGATTGTTCATATTGAACAAGCATTTCATTTTCTTCTAAGATCTTTTGGTTAATTCAATATAGATAGTCGGGGTTTTCAGAAGTTGCTTTCTATTGAGACTCAACGTTGTCTTCCATATTCATCCATATTTCCATCATTTCATAACCATTTAGCCCTCATTTCATAACTATCTAGCCTAAAACCCTACATCAAATAACCATATTTGTAATTATATGGGTTAGGATCCTTGTTTTCCAAAGTTATTTATTTTATGTATATAAAGTGAATTTATGATTAAGAACTAGGAAAACATTGTTTCATATATCTATATATGTGTTATGAGTTTTGTGACATGTGTAGGCTTATTTGGAGGCTCTAGAAGGGTATTACTTGGCCTCCCAAGATCAAATTCGAATTTCAACTCAAGAGGTGGACCATATTCCAAGGAGAAAGATCATGGAGATCGTGATGTATCATAAGATTTATATATAGTATTTAGGGATGAGTTGAGACAAGTCTGGATCTAGTAGATATTTAAGGGATCTACATTTATTGAGTATATATTCCTAATTCATGTATAAATAAGACAAGCATCCTTCAAAGGAAGCCAACAATTGTTAGTTATTCACTAGCATCAAATTTATGATTGTTCATTCAACATGATTTATTTTCATGCAATTATGAGTTATGAATGTTGCTTGATTCTTAAGGAGTGATAGTTGTTCATGTGTGTTGATTGAGGAATGGACGGATCCTGATCAACCACAATTGGCATACCTCTGGAACATAATTTAATTTATATGATTTCCTTTCATGCAGGTGTGATTTACTTTCCACAAGTGCATTTTATTATGTGAAGGTTTAATTGTTTCTTGAATTGTTTCTTGAATTAAAATGCAATGGTAATGTTGTTGGACTAGAACTGTGAGGAAGGAAAACCAGGACCTCCTAAGTTAGGAGCCTCTTCTCTTTATATCTACACATCACAAACTGTTGCTCTTTAGTTTCTCTTCTTGGGGACGGTACTGTTAGGAAGGACAATGAGGACCTCCTAAGTTAGGAGCCTCTTCTCTTGCTTTTTGCGTCTTGAATCTAAAACTTTTTATTTTCTTTAAACTTAGAAGTTATTTGTAATATGCATTTCCTTTCTTTCTTTCCATCCTAAACAAACTTTCTACAACATTTTCATTTAAGGTCCCATATATTTGGGTTTGCTTCTATGTTTAAGAAACCCCCGGGTTGACATATTAAAATAGCAAGGGATTTAACATAACATTAAACCACCCTACACTTTCCCCAAAAAAAAATTGTGTTATGTGTGATTGAAATTCTTCCTTTCCTGCTTAGTGTTTTCATCAATCAAGTTTGGTTTCCGCTAATGAGTAGAGTAAATTCTTGTCTTCTTTTTTTAGAATATCACATAAGTTGTTGAATCTACAAGTAAAAATCTACATGGTA
Organism: Pinus taeda; assembly: GCA_000404065.3. Classification (NCBI taxonomy): domain Eukaryota; kingdom Viridiplantae; phylum Streptophyta; class Pinopsida; order Pinales; family Pinaceae; genus Pinus; species Pinus taeda. The sequence continues at coordinate 29,116 of APFE030948145.1, read as the reverse complement.
TCGGAGCTGAAGACGTTATAGAAGATGACAATTTGAGTTTGTTGTGTAGGTGAAATCGAATTTGCAGATTCATACTTTAGAGTCAACGTTAGGTCATTCTATGGTTTAAGACTTGATTATGCCCTGGAGGGTAGCTTGAAGTACATAGCTTGGAAGGATAGGATGGAGGCAGTGTTGGAAGACAATGGATTGAAGGAATTCATAGATCATGATATTCTGAAGCCTCCAACATTTGATGCTAAATATTTGGCCAAATGGAGAAATTGTGTGGCAAAAGTGAGAAGGATTATCCTAGAAGGAGTTCGAGATATTATTATCTTGAATCTCCATGGTAAGTAAAACCCATTTGAAATGTGGAAGGCATTGACATACATGTTTCAAAAAATCAATGAACACAAGAAGTTGGCACTAAAGGACAAAATAAAAAAAGATCAAGATGGAGAAGGGAAAATTTATTCTGAAGTACTTGAACAAATTCACCTAATGTCGGGATGAGCTTGGAAGTGTTGGGATTACTATTTCCAAATACGATCTGGTGAGCCTAACACTTCTTGGACTTCCCAAAAGTTGGCACAATTACCAGGACTCAGTTAATGGGAGGGAGAAGCTACGAGAGTGGGAGCTATTGTGGTTCGACTTGGTACAGGAAGAGATTCAAAGGAACAACACAGAGGGATCCTCATCAAAGCATGATGATGAGGAGAATTGTGCCTTAGCTTGTAAGGAAAATAAAGGGAAGGGGAATTCATTCCATTCCAAATTAGATTCTTGTCAGGGCGGAAAGAAGAAGGACACGTCGAAAATCAAGTGCTTTTACTGTCACAAGCTAGGACACTTTGCCACAATGTGTCCACACAAAAACGGTGATAAGAAGCCCTAAAGAGGAGTGGCAAGTGAAGATATTGCTTCACATTTTGAACTTGATTTTACCCTCGTCACTTGTAAGGTGTCATCAATGATGGATGGTGTGTGGTACTTGGACAATGGAGCTTCATTCCATATGACCAATAACAAAAAGCTTTTCAGTAACTTAGAGGAGAAGGATCTCTAGATGCATATCAAGATGGGTGTTGTTGGGAGGTATAACACAACTAGGATCAGTACAGTTACCTTTCGGAGGGAGTCTGGTTCTCCCTTCACTTTGTGAGATGTTATGTATGTTTTGGGTTTGAATAAAAACTTGGTTTTTATTGCCATGTTGGAGGATAGAGGCTATGGTATGATATTTAGCAAGGGAAAGGCATTCCTTCGTCACATAGCCATAGCACAGGTGAAGAGGGTAGGGGATTGAGTGAAGAACCTCTACAAATTGGAGGTAGAAGATTGCACTACTTTGAGCACTAAAGCAGAGAAGGTATAGATTCAAGGCATCGGTGAGTTGTGGCTCAGGAGATTGGATCACTTTCATCATGGTGCTTTGAAGATATTGTAGAAAATTTATACATGGCTTCACAAGGGTACACTAGAGCAGAGAGACACATGAAAAGGGTGTACAATGGGGAAGTACACCAAAGCTTCCTTTCATGAAAAAGAAAATCAAGCACAGACAACCCTTTATCGAGTTCACTCATATGTGTTTGGACCATTCTCGACAACATCCACATCCAAGCACATGTATTATGTTATATTTGTTGATGATTTTTCTCGTAAGTGTTAGATTTTATTCATGCAGAAGAAAGATTAGATCTTTACAAAGTTTTGTGAATTTAGAGCAATTGTCGAGAAAGATACTGGTAGGAAAGTTAAATATCTCAGAAGTGATAACGATGGAGAGTATGTGTCGAATGAGTTCAAAATCTTATATGCATTAGAAGGCATTCGATGAGAGTTGATAACACCTCATAAATCATAGAAGAATGGGGTGGCTAAAAGGAATAACATGATTATTATGGGAGCGACACGGGCAATTTTGCATGATCAAGGCCTACCATTACACTTTTGGGCTAAAGCATGAAACACAGTTGTTTGTTTGCAAAACATAAGCCCTCATCGAATTCTCGGGATGAGTACACCATAAGAGGATTTTTTAGGGAAGAAACTAGATGTGGCACACTTCAAGATATTTGGTTCATCAGTCTACTTCAAAGTTACCAAAGATGCATGGAAAAAGCTAGAGCCAACAACAGAGTTAGGCATACTTGTGGGGTACACTAATACACCTCACAACTATCAGGTGTACCTGCCAACCAATAGGATGACATTCACTTGCAGAGATGTAAAATATGATGAAGAGAAGGCCATGAAATGTTCCCTATTGGCATTATGATACATATGTTGTACTTGATGGCAACCCACTCATCTCAGATGATAAATTATAGTGCAGCAAAGTTCATGCACTTTCATGCAGAGAAAAGTTCACACACTTTCATGTAGAGAAAAGCACACGCACATGGGAAATCTTATGGTTGGTTCATGGTATTAGTCCGACAGTTTTTGATCCTATAGTTTTGGTCCGTCATATTGCATCCAAAAGAATTGATCCCAAGTATTGGGTCCATGGTATTGAATTGTTATGGTTTTTGGTCCATGGTATTGTGAAAGGCCTAAGGCTATAAAAAAGGAAGGAGATCATTTGGCAAGGCATCTTCAGAATTATTGAATATCTGATTAAGTGCTAGATCTGGATACTATGATTGGGTTATGGTGCAGATCTGGATCTGAATAAAGAAGGAACCTGAGTGCAAGGAGAAGGATAAGTTCTATTCATGGGTCAAAATCTTAAGGCTGGAATAGTGGTATCTCTATATGATCTTGATCTGTGATATGTGGCGCACACTTGATCTATAAATCTGGTAATCTGGGTTAACTAATATCTGAATGTTTGAAAGAATGAATTTATAGATCTGTACGCAGGTTTCTGTTCGTGAAGTTGCGGACTTTACTTGAAATATGTTTTATCTATTTTTATCTATTACTGCGGTGTTCAAGGTTCTGATTTGATATCTGGTTGCTGTGTGATGAGAAAGTATTAATTCAATTTATGCACAAGGAAGTTGGTTGATTGCAGATCTATTTGATACTTGATGGATCGGGATCTTAAGGATTGGAATGTTTATCATTATCTGGTTTGATAGTTTAGATCTGAATTATTGACGTATGTTTTATGAATGGTATGATCTGGGTATGTCTGATGTATGGAACAGCTGAAAGTTATAAGGAAATATTTGCAGATCTGTATGTGGGTTGGCTTTGGTGAAAGCTTTGATTCAGTATTGGGTAATTCAGAGATTGATGATTGATTATGAGCTTAAATGATATTAATGGGTCTAGTATGAAAATTGGATGAAACGTGGCCTTTCATATTATGATGTTGTGCTTCAGTGTATCCAGTCTGAAAATTGATGAAATGTGGTACCTGGAGGAAGAAAGAGAAGGTTGTAGCCTTCGATAGGTCGACAACTACGTACTAGTACATCAGCTAGTACAAGAGCCAAGGGGGTGGTAGCTCCCTTCTAGTAGCAGCTGGAAAACAAGTAAAGGTCGGAGCATTTCAGCAGGTAGCAGCCCACGCAAAGGGGGTTGTAGCTCCCTTCCAGGAGAGTCTGGAGAACGAGAGAAGGTTGTAGCCTTCTGCAGGTAGAAGCCTGTGTACTGGTATAAGTTTGAGACAACTTGCAGCAGTTGGTTTTCACCCACATTGGGTTTCCACCTTACATCATGGTGTTCATGTGTGCTTCTTGTGTGTGATGATCTGTTCTATTTGACTGCTCCGGTTTACTGCTCATATGGTTAATAATGTTCTGATGCACTCATTAGAGATCAACTAACCGAATCATATGTTTACTGGATATATACTTGTTGCATCACATATGAATCTTAATATGGAAAGAGAAAAGTTATATTGATTTGATAATACTGATTCACTCCCCCTCTCAGTATTATTTCCAACAATTGGTATTAGAGCAGGTTCTTTGGTAGAAGCTTGATCGCTTGAAGGAGATCCGTGGAACAATGGGAAAGCGGCTTAAGAAGAAAGCACCTAAGAAGAAGAAGACATCTCAGAAGAACTATGACAGTGGGAGTATCGATTGGGGAACATGTGGAAGAAGCACTTCAGATTCAGAATCACTTCAGAATGAAGATGAACAAGCATCAGAACTATCAGGTATGAATTCGTTATCCTCTGGAGATATCTATCCATCTAAAGATGATGAAAGTGATGGTGAAATAACTGAATTTGCTTAGCAAGAAATATATCAAATAGAGGCAGAATGTAAAAGACTTATAGACAAAATTAGAGATCAAAAAGATCTATTAAACAAAAGGGAATGTGCCTTCAAAGAAGAAGCTGCCAAACTAAAAGCTCAACTAGAGGAAGGAAACAAGGTAAGGAAGTTATTCAAGGACAAGGAAAATCAACGCCAAAAGTTGCAAGATCAAGTGACATATTTAAGAAGTGAAGTCAATGAAAGGAGTACAACAATCAAGAAACTCAGAGATAGATCCAGTTACTATGAGAGGCTTGAAGCTACGATCCTCTTGCTAAAGGAAGATCTTGAAGAATCAAAGAAGCAGAATAAAGAACTACTCCAAGCTCTTGAAAAACAAGAAAACGAAGTTCTTGAACTAAGACATCAGTTGGAAGAAGAAAGAAAAGTTGAAGAAAACATGAAGAAGCAACATCGTGAAAGGGAAGAGCAACTTCAGTTTGAGGTAAATATTCTAAATGATAAATTAGAAGAAAAGGATAAGCTCTTACAATTTCAAGATAGTACTAAGATTATGGATGATATTCTTAGTAGTCAAAGGTCTCCTGCTATCAAAACTGGTCTTGGTTTTCATGAATCTATTGAAGGTGAATCTAGTTCAGAAAATAAGACAAGGAACTCTAATGTAAAATCTGAAATGCTCAACAAGGAGATGAAAATTCGACCCCATCAACAGCCAAAAAGAAAAATTCTTGAAAGAAAATATTTTACTCCTCCGATGAATAATGTTGAATGTTATGTATGCCATAATCTTTGACATGTTGCAGCTAGATGCAGAAGAAGAATGATTCAAGAAAGATCATCACAGTCCAGGTACTTTAATGGATATTGTTTTTCTTGCAATATGTTCGGTCACAAAGCTATTGATTGCTACAAAAGGAATATGAAACATGTAAGATGTTATGCATGCAACAAGCTTGTACATATAGCAAAGGAATGCAAGAACAAGGTACGGGCACCATACCAAAAGGAGAAAACATCATCACGCTTGAAGATATGGAAGAAAAAGGAAGTACAGTTAGAAAAATGTGGCACAACACAATGTACAGGCACAACAGACTCAGAAGGAGCTGAAAATGTGAAACTTCAGTATCCTAAATTTCATACGCAAGTTTCATAAAGGAAAGTCGCGTATATACACAAGTTGGTCACTACACAGTCGCGTATATGATTGTTTGAGGAAAAGCAATAGGGACTGGCTCAGGAAAGAGGGTCTGATATGATTCAGTCCATTATTTGACATGTTTGATAATGGTTACAATATGTTAATGATGTGTGGAAATGTCTTGATCCTAACTTGATGATGATGATGTCTTGATACTTCTTGTTGATATATGCGTGATCAGATTTGACAGTAAACAGATGGCACAGGTTCAGGGGGAGCAGATACTTTTAATAATGCATTGTTGGTATTATGGTTAGTGGTACTTGGTGATGATGCTTAGGATACATCTTGCTATGATATGATTATGAGTTGTCCATGAGAAAATCTCATATGATGTTTGGGGTTACATAGTTTATGATTAGATCAAATTTGTGGTTGATTCTCTGATATAGTGCTTACATGGTGATCTTTATAAGGATAAGGAACAGTAGAAAGCTTGTATTCATTACTTGATGATGAGTCACTCATAAATATCATATAATACAGCTATGATGTAGGATTCCTATAGTTCTTGGTGTTCATGTGGATAAGGATTGTTGTTGTTGAATGATATCAGGAAGGTTTGAGCTCAAGATACATAGTGCTGGATACATGAATGATTTCTCAAAGTAGCATTGTTGGAGACATGATGATGATGGATTCTTACCTATATGATGATAGGTTGATACTTGCATATGTTGATTGATGCAGACATTCCCATGTGATGGTACTTGGATCATGTAGATCTTGATGTTGTCGAGATAGCTATGATGTTCTTCACATATGATACAATGTGAATGATTCTATATGTCATATGCAGAATTCTATTCAAAAGGATGAGTTAATGCAGACATACTTTGTTGCTGATCTGGATGCTGTTTTCAGATGATTATGGAGTAGATCATACATTATGTATGATAGTTGCTGATGACTATCATGATCTTATTTAGATGTTGGGTCTCTGTTATAAATGTCATATCAAGTCTCATGATGTAATATTTTCTCTCTGTCTATTGTAGTCATTTGATGAATCCCTTCTGGTCATATGATGTAATTTGTACCTCCACTATGCATGGGAAGGTTGATGTAATATTTCAGTCATGTTCAAACATTTGGTATCTGGTGTATCCCCACTTGGTTGGGTGGATGAGTCAATATTGTATATCCCCACTTGGTTGGGAGATGGATGTATGTATGAGTCTTTGATGATAGGAAGGTTACTTATAATGTATGGAGTCATGTTCTTTCTTGTAGAACATCTTTTTGCGGACAACATTTCACCACAAAGCATATACAAAGGGGGAGCTCATTCAGAGTTTTCTGCAAGTACTCAGGGGGAGTATGGTAGTCCGCCCCTTTGCCCTTGATGTCAAAGGGGGAGAGTGATTGGTTGTTGTTTCCATCAAGTCCAAAGGGAGATATTGTTGGCATTATGATACATATGTTGTACTTGATGGCAACCCACTCATCTCAGATGATAAATTATAGTGCAGCAAAGTTCACGCACTTTCATGCAGAGAAAAGATAAATTATAGTGCAACAAAGTTCATGCAATTTCGTGCAGAGAAAATTTCACACACTTTCATGCAGAGAAAAGTTCACGCACTTTCATGCAGAGAAAAGTTCCTTTCATGCAGAAAAAAAGTTCACACACTTTTATGCAGAGAAAAGTTCCTTCCATGCAGAGAAAAGTTCATGCACTTTCATGCAGAGAAAAGTTCACGCACTTTCATGCAGAGAAAAGCACACGCACATGGGAAATCTTATGGTTGGTTCATGGTATTAGTCCGACAATTTTTGATCCTATGGTTTTGGTTCGTGGTATTGCATCCAAAAGAATTGATCCCAAGTATTGGGTCCATGGTATTGAATTGTTAATATTTTTGGTCTGTGGTATTGTGAAAGGCCTAAGGCTATAAAAGAGGAAGGAGATCATTTGGCAAGGCATCTTCAAAATTATTGAATATCTAATTAAATTCTAGATCTAGAATACTGTGATTGGGTTATGGTGTAGATCTAGATCTGAATAAAGAAGGAACCTGAGCGCAAGGAGAAGGATAAGTTCTATTGATGGGTCAAAATCTTAAGGTTGGAATAGTGGTATCTCTATATGATTTTGATCTGTGACATGTGGCGCACGCTTGATCTATAAATCTGATAATCTAGGTTAACTAATATCTAAATGTTTGAAAGAATGAATTTATAGATCTGTATGCAGGTTTCTGTTGGTGAAGTTGCGGACTTTACTTGAAATATGTTTTATTTGTTTTTATCTATTACTTTGGTGTTCAAGGTTCTGATTTGATATCTGGTTGTTGTGTGCTGAGAAAGTATTAATTCAGTTTATGCACAAGGAAGTTGGTTGATTGCAGATCTATTTGATACTTGATGGATCGAGATCTTAAGGATTGGAATGTTTATCAGTATCTGGTTTGATAGTCTAGATCTGAATTATTGACGTATGTTTTATGAATGGTATGATCTGGGTATGTCTGATGTGTGGAACAGCTGCAAAGTTATAAGGAAATATTTTCAGATCTGTATGTGGGTTGGCTTTGGTGAAAGCATTGATTCAGTATTGGGTAATTCAGAGATTGATGATTGATTATGAGCTTCAATGATATTAATGGGTCCAGTATGAAAATTGGATGAAACGTGGCCTTTCAGATTATGATGTTGTGCTTCAGTGTATCCAGTCTGAAAATTGATGAAGCGTGGTACCTGGAGGAAGAAAGAGAAGGTTATAGCCTTCGGTAGGTCGGCACTACGTACTAGTACATCAGCTAGTACAAGAGCCAAGGGGGTGGTAGCTCCCTTCTAGTAGCAGTTGGAAAACAAGTAAAGGTTGGAGCATTTCAGCAGGTAGCAACCTGTGCAAAGGGGGTTGTAGCTCCCTTCTAGGAGAGTCTGGAGAACAAGAGAAGGTTGTAGCCTTCTGCAGGTAGAAGCCTGTGTACTGGTATAAGTCTGCACCAGTACAAAACTATTGTAAAAGGTATTTCTTATTAATGAAGATTGAGACGACTTGCAGCAGGTGATTTTCACCCACATTGGGTTTCCACCTTACATCATGGTGTTCATGTGTGCTTCTTGTGTGTGATGATTTGTTTTATTTTACTACTCTGGTTTACTGCTCATATGGTTAATAATGTTCTGATGCACTCATTAGAGATCAACTAACTGAATCATATCTTTACTGGATATATACTTGTTGCATCACATATGAATCTTAATATGGAAAGGGAAAAGTTATATTGATCTGATAATACTGATTCACCCCCCCCCCCCCCCCCCCCTAAGTATTATTTCCAACATTCCCTTGAGAGGGAGCTTCAACCACATGTGGATGAGGAGATTTTAGCTCCAAAGGAGGAACCTCAAGATGATGTGGAGTAGCCACATGAAGAGGAGTAGGGAGTGGAAACACCCACCCATGCAGAGTCTTCCAGAGATGGGAGAAAGTACACCACATAAGCTGACATGTTATTGCATGATGCTAGAGAGAATGTGGAGCACCCACATCACATCATTGGTAGAGGAGGTCACCAGAGAGGTGCATTGGCTACATGGATCTGATGAGCGGGAGTGAAGAGATTGAGCCATCCTCTTTTGGGGAAGTAGTGCAAAAACCAGTTTGGGTTGATGCCATGGTTGAGGAGTATGACTCCATTATCAGGAACAATGTTTGGGAAGTGTTCCCAAGACCAGAAGAAAAGTCAGTGGTGAGATCCAGATGGCTTTACAACGAGAAATGCAAGGCCAGGTTTGTGGCTATAGGGTTCTCTCAGGTGGAGGCGATTGATTACAATGAGACTTTTTCTCTTATAGCAAGGTACTCATCAATCAGATCCATTCTATCACTGCCAGTGCAGATGGGATGGAAGATACATTAGATGGATGTAAATACAACATTCCTCAATGACATGATTGAGGAAGAGGTGTATATTGAGCATCTTGAAGGATTTGAGACCTTCAACAGAGAGTCACATGGACTGAAACAAGCACCCCATGCTTGGTACACTAGGATCAATAGCTATTTCACTGGGTTGGACTTCACCAAATGTGAAGCATATGCGAACCTTTACCATATTGTGCTTGAAGGTAAATTGTTGATTATTGTTTTATATGTCGACGATTTGATTCTGACAGGTGATTATAAACTAATCAAGTATTGCAAAGAGGATCTTTCAAGAGAGTTCGAAATGAAGGACTTGGGGCTCATGCACTACTTTCTTGGGATGGAAGTATGGCAAGGAGATGAGGAAATATTTCTCTCTCAAGGAGAGTATGCCAATGAGATACTAAATAATTCCCACATGGATAGCAATATACCCATGGAGAATCCTCTAGCTAGTAATTGGAGGAAGGAGGATGCTACTTCCAGTGAAGTAGTGGAGGCTACTATTTATAGGTAGCTTGAACTCATGTATTTGTTGAACACATGATTGACATGTGTTATACAGTTAACCATCTTAGTCAAGCTATGGTTAAGTTGACCAAACTGTATTGGAAGGCAATAAAACAAGTGTTGAGATACCTTAGAGGCACCACTAAGTTTGGTCTTTGGTACATAAAGAGAAAGGGAGTGAAGCTTCAAGGCTTCACTGATGCATATTGGGAAGGGAGTCCATCGGTCAGGAAGAGCACATTAGGTGGAATCTTCAGTATTGGGTCAGAAATCATTTCTTGGTACAACATGAAACGTAGATCAGTTACACTTAGTTCAACAGAAGCATAGTAGATAGCTGCTAGTCAAGGAGCGTGTGAGGCTATTTGGATGCGGAATATTCTTGTTGGTTTGTTTGGTCAGTAGATGGATCCAACAATAATTTACTTTGATAATCAGAGTTGTATCATACTCTCTGATAATCCAGTTTTTCATGATCAGTCCAAGCATATTGATATTTGGTATCACCATTTTCGAGATTATGTGCAGGGGAGAAACATGTTGTTGGAGTACATTCCCACGGAGGAACAAGATGTAGATATTTTGACAAAGGCATTGTCATGATGAAAATTCTAGTTTCACACAAGCAGGACCGGGTTAGCAGATAATCCCTTTCTTGTTGAGAGGGAGTGTTAAAAATAGCAACAAGAAATCCTAATTTAATTTGTCCTTAAATTAAATTAGGAATTAAATCAAAATTATATTCTCATAGTAACTTGTAATAGTTAACGAAGTTAATTTGACTTAGTTGGCTCAGTAAATTCGAGTTGGAAGTCTATCTAAAGTCATGTAGAGTGATTCCTAAATTTCAGGGGTTTATGTTGAGTTCTTTTAAGTTGTAATTAATTTACTCATTCTAACTGATTTAATGTCAATTAAACCAGTTCAATCAATTGGAGGAACTAGTAGGAGGTCTAGTAGGTGTTGCAAGATTTTATCCCTTAAGGCTCTTGGGTGGAACCCTAGCAGACTAAAAGTTGTCTAAACCAAGAAACATGCACACACACAGCCATTATGCTAGAAAAAGATATTTCTAAAGTGAGAAGGACGTACCTCAGGTCCTACATTTGGTTAGTTCCTCAAGGGTCCAAACCCTTCTTCACGTCCCTTCCGCTCCTTTGTCCTGCAAAAACAACAATTCTAAAGAATGCAACAGTATATGGACAAAGATTTATGTGAAAATCATCTTTATGTTATACAAGAAAGGAGTTAGTTATAAACTTTTAGACATCCATTCATACATGAAATTCAAACATGAACATCATTAACATAAAGAAAGAAGCATATCGGGAACAAGACGTGTTTCTTTATTAGACAAATAGAATAGTACAAAAAAGAGCAATATCACCTGAACCACTTCTGCAGGCTCAAAGCTCAGCCTCCTTCTGGATCCGTCCCGCCTCAAGCCTCTAGTAGGTCTCCTTCCAATACTCACTCCAAGATGTCATAACTAAGGGATGAACATCCAATCACAAGGAAACAATGGTTTCCTGTACAAAATGGGGGAAGTGCAGAAGGCACAAGGGTCTTCAGACCTGATCAGGGGGAAATCTCAGTATAATAACCTTTCTCTATATTCTCTCCTCCTTTTAGGCCTTCCTTTGGTGTCTTTTTATACCAATTCCAAAGTAGTTTTTTAGTTATGAATTGGTTGGGGACAGTTGAGGCCACGGGCACTAACAGGTGATCAGCAGGTAAAACCTGCTATCTCCGCCCGAAAATAAGGAGTTTTATAATTTTTTAAGTGTTTTAATACATATACGCGGGTTGGGTATATATGAACCCGCGTATACACGCGTTTAACTCAGGGCAATGTCGCGTACAGGGAATAAAACACTGTTTTTTAGATTTTGGACCAAGTCTGGAAGGAGGGGTTTCCCTAGGCCATGAGTGCAGCATCACAAACCATAATAGTGAGATTTGGAGCTATAACACTCGCCTGCCTTCGTGGCTACTTCCTGTGTTGTTGCTGTTGTTGCAGCCTTTTCCTACTTAACTAATCTCTGTGATGTGTCCCGCGTTGTCCGTACTTCTGTTACTGTTGTTTCCTTCCTTCTTTTTTCAGCCAATTGTGCGATGCGCAACTTGGCCTCGTCTTTCTTCTTTTCCGTTGCCGACTTATCGATTTCTGTAATGTTTGGGGCATGCCACTACAGTGGCCATGCCTCGAGGACATTGAAAATGGCGTCATCGGTGGCTTCAAAGGGTAGCTTTGTCCACTACTTTGCCAGGTACTTGCGTACCATGATATATATGTTATGCATGTCTGCCTTAAATTCTGCAAAACTTTGTAGACTGTTGTAAACCGTGGGTGACAACTGCAGCTTACGGTTGATCCACATTTTGATGTTCATCTCCATGAACACCTAGAAGACCTTGTTGTCACGTATCCTTTTAGCATCCTTCATGGCCCAAAGAGAAACATACTTCATGGCCTTCAGTAAATCTCTGTCAATTATGGGGAATTGACTATCCTCTGGTAATTCCCCACCTACGATCACTATGGATGCAACAACCATGCATAGTGGAACATTTTCCCCTGTTCCTAGGCTTCACGACAATTCTATAAAAATTTTGTGTAGAGAAATTCGGATCATTTAAACTAGACCCCCTCCACGCACTGCTCGGCTAGTGCGACCACCAGTACAGGTACCTCGTCTGCATGGCACTTGCGTATAACTTTTCTTGCAAGGATTTATTTTGCCATGTGTACTTCTTTGTCCTTGATGCTGGAGATGGCATAGCCCCTTTTCTTCTTTTCCAGCTTGTACTTTTTCTTCATGGCCTCCACAATGACCAAATCACTGCCCTTCCATTTTGATATGGCCGTGGGGTCCTCTCCTTTCTATGGAAGTCGGGAATGTGATGAATCAAGTCTTTTGTGATGGGGATGGGCTCCTCCAACCATAAACACCCATCATGCACCAGGCAGAGCAACTGCCTGATGAAGAAAATGGTTGTAAGGGTGTGGTGGAAATGAGGCACCTAGAGTAGGTTTAGAAGTTCATCCTTTTCCACTTCACGCAACCAAATCCATGGCTCTAATGTTGTCACCACCCCTGAGGTGTTCTGCTTCATGAGGTTTCCAGTCTCAAGGTGAGGTAGCTTCTCGTGGTTAGCGAGGTCCCAATCTTCGAATTTGAGGCTCGACATGCGGCCCAATTGCGTGCATTCAAACATAACGCCATCTGGGAGGAGTGGGGTCTGGAGTGAGCTCTTGGTTTCGTCTAGGTCCTTGGGTACTTAGGACTTACCTTTTCACAGGGGGACATAGATAGGTAGTTTTGTCGCAGAGTGCGCAGGCTGAGTATCCACCTCCATGCCTTCATCTTCATCTTTTGTGAAGATAAGATCCTACAGATCTTATTCTTCTCCTTTTGTTTCTATAGTGATTGCTTTCCCTTTCTCCTCCATCAATAGTTTGTTGTGCAGTGGGTTTCACGGGGACACGCGTATGAGAGCCATTGCTTGTTTATCTTTCTTGGGTCTTGGCATGCACAGTAATTTCATGATTTCTGCCACAAATCTGGCACCTTTTGGAACATCCCCCACAGTTAAGTCCTGTGCGGCCTCCTCGGTGGTCATTTCTGTTATGTCCATAACATCTTGAGTAGTTTCCCTTGTACTCATCTAGAAATCTAGCACTCATGAACTTAGGGGCTCAATCAACGCTTAGCTCACAACATTCAGGCTCTGCTCAATCGCTCAATGTGCAACTGACCAAGTGTTGTTTGCTAGGCATCCCTTTGTATTTTACATCTCTTTTTGAATTCAAATTCAACTGTTCCCCCAATTCTAGTTCATTAATGCTTTCTTAGTGGAAGATATTCCCAAATCATTCCCATAAATCACGTCTTAAATGCCTGCCGTCTGCTCCATTTAGCCTCAAGTCAAGCATCCCATCTTGAATAGTGACTTCAACGGTCACTTTCTGACCAACCCGCATGGCATTGTTGCCCCCATGCATGGTCATGAACCTTGTGACTTTTTGTTTTCGCGCGCAGCTCCAACCTCACACAGCTTTCAGGCAGAGTAGTTTATAGTCTTGTGCTTCTTTTCAACTACTTGGAACGCTAAGATGGTATTTCCTTCAGCTAGTCAAGTGGCTTCATGATCCAGACTTAAATAGGAATGCAACAAATTACAAAGATGACCATATACATAAAGATGCAATGGAAATAATACTTCATTTCATTAATGGAAAATACTGAAATATGCTTACAACCAGAAATGGAAATAAACCAGCTAGGGCGATGGCAGCTTATCTCTGAGAAGAGATGTGTGGCTACATGCCTATGAACCGTGTTACAATGAGGCTCGAAGGCCTATTTATTGTTGAGCAAAAATGGAAAACCCTTCACATTCCAAAACCTGACCCTAGAAGATGAAACGCCAAATTGTGGGCCTCGTTTTTGGGTAAGTTGGTACATCAACTTCCCGGGTCACGAATTGGTCATATTATCTCCGTTTGATGCGCATGATAGCCCGTTGGAAAGATCTCTCCAAGGACTACGACGAAAAAGATGATTTTTAGTTAGAAAATTCGCTGGCGGTAGATTTCCCAAAAAACGTCATTTAGGGCCTCAAAACGGCTCCAGAAGTTTAGGACCCAAAAAACTGCTAAAAATAGTAAATTGTGCTATAATTAAGGAAACTGAAAAAACTAAAAGAAGCACTAGAGGGGATCCACGTGGAATTAGCAAGTGGCCACCAATATCCACCTGGATCAATATGTTACCTAACCCTAGGTGTGAGAAAAGTTCTTCCTAATTAGGATCTTTCATAGACTTCAACTCATGGCAGAACACAAGGCTAGAAAAATCACAATCGATTTTCGGAGAGAAAAGTGTTATAATGCAGTGGGAATGTCATATTTATAGGAGATTTCAAATTTGAATCCAACCATTCCCTCAAATTTTCGATCATTAATGCATATTTGGTGGTAGATTTCCAAATATTTGTGCCATAAATGCAGCCCCCCCGCTCCTCCTAATGGAAATTTAGCCATCCAATCATCTACAATGCACCCAACAACTACTTTCTAAACTAGTGGTGTGGAACCAACCTCCATGGCCCAACCCTCTTGGCACAACTCCTCCTAGCACCTCTCTTGCTTCCATCGTGCACCCGCCTTACTTCGTCTTTTCAATTCTCGGGTAGTGTAGTTTATAGTCCCATACTTCCTTGCAACTTCCTTGAGTACTAAGACTATCCTCTATCATATAGTCATTACGCAGGGGTAGAATCACCCTTGTTCAACTTGAAACGAAGGCCATTCACTTTTCCCAAAAATAATTCCCCATTTCGCTTCGCGAGCTGACTGTGCCACCATTTGTAATTTCTTAGATGACATATGGCCATAGCCAATGCATTTGAAACTTTCCATGAAATTTCATAAACTTGTTGTCATATAACAAGACCAAATTGTTCACCTCAAATGTGTGCAACTTTATGTGTTGATCATGCCATGCCTTTTCGCGCTCCTTTTGTGTTTGTTGCTGAAATCCTACTAAAAACTGATCTTCCTCTAAATCCATTAGCTGCACGAGGCATTCCTCCATAGTCTCATGATCATCCATATCTATTAGTGCTGCAATCTATAAGCTCGGAACAATATACTCCATGGGCATCACAACCTCTATCCGTAGACCAAACTGAATGGAGTTTGGCCAGTTAATTTTTTACACGTTGTCCTATATTCGCATAGGACTGTTGGTATGCGAACATCCCAATCATTCCTTTTCATGTTGTAGACCTTTGTCCGTGTGCTCTCCAAGATCTTATTGAATTCTTCAACCATACTGTTAGCTTGAGGATGATAGGGCATAATCTTCTGATGATAAAACTAGAATTCTTCAAGCATCCCATAAATTTTTTCATTTAAGAAATGCATACCCCTATCACTCATTAGTATCTTGGAACACCCAAACTGCGTCAAGATAAATTCAAAAAGTAACTTCGCATTTTAAGCAACGCTACAATATTTAACTGGTTGTGCTTCCACCCATGTCTTCAAATACTCTATTTTATTAATAATGTATCACGCACCTATCAAATACAAAGTCAATCACCTATTTTTCAAATACCTGCAAATAAATCTATGGGTTTAAGGGAAGTTCATCCCTATGTGATGGCTTCCCCATCCCCTGACAAGCATCAAATGCCCTGCAGTATGCCTTTAAGTTCTCATGCACTATTAGTCACCACAATCCTCCGCGCAGAATCTTCTACGTAGTTTCTCTACCTACATAGTGTCCTCCCGCCACTCCTCCATGTGCTTCAGCGAGGATGCTAGATTGTTCAAACTCCGGAACATATCGATGCAAGATCTCATCAAAGCCCATCTTATACAAGTTTCCAGCAATGACATAAAAATTAGTCACGCAAACCACCAATTCATTTTTCTATTGTGTAGAATATCCCTTTGGGGCTATGCTAGTGGTTAAAAACTAGATTATGTCAGTAAAATGATCGTCAGCAAGAGTAGAAAAAAGAGTTGCGAATCCGACAATCCTTATTCCAAACTAGTGGTATCTTTTCCTGCCTCAATTCTGGATAAGGGATTTAGTCCCACATTCAATCTTTCGCGCTTCACGATCACCTCAAAGTCATATTCTTGAAAGAGAAACAACCACCTACATATCTTCTCCCCCAACATAGGCTTGTTGACCAGGTACTTGAGAGAGGGATGATCAGTGTACATTTTGAAGTGCATGCCCAACACGTAATGTAGAACATTTTGTAGTGCATAGACCATCACCAACCCTTCTTGCTCTGTTGTTGAGTAGTTCTTCTCTGCCTTAGACAACTTCTTACTTGCGAGCACATATGGTGATCAATATCACCTTAACTTTGCTGGGTCAATACCGCACCTAATGAAATATAGGAGGCATCCACATGAACATGAAATTCTTTCTTCCAATTTGGGAACATCAAAATGGGTGTAGACACCATTTTTCCCTTTAAAACATCCAAATTGTGTTGACACTCCTCATCCCAATAGAGTTGTGTCCTTCTTTAGTAATTTCTACATTGGAGAAATTATTTGTGCATTATCTTTGATATTCTTTGGAGCTTCTAAATTAACAATAACGACTATTTTCACAAGGTATACCATTAATACCTACTTGCATACCACATGTCCTAGCAATATCCCATAGGGCACACAAAAGATAAATTTCTTCAAGTTCAAGGCAATCTGTTATCTAAACCAAGTATCCAACATAAGGCACAAACTTGCAACGTGGCACTTTACCAACCCAAACATAGTCCAGTCATCAAAATAAACCTCTAAGAATTTATGGATGAACTCCTTAGAAGCTATAATTATGACCCTTGAGAGGATCACGAATGCATTATTTAGCCCAAATGACATCACTATAATTGGAAGAATCCCCACTCTACCACAAAGGTAGTCTTGCTGCGATTCTCCAACGAGATCTTAATCTGATGGTATTTCGAGAACCCATCAGTGAACAAGTAGGCTTCCTTCCTACCAATTTTCTATAAAACTTGATCCATAAATGGTGTTGGAAATGGGTCATGAACACACGCATCGTTGATCTTCCTCAGATCTACGCATATCTTGATTTCATCTTACATTTTATTCTCTTGAACAACCATAGGGCTCACCCAAGCAGACTCTTCCAGTGGCCCAATGATTCCAACCTCCAACATTTTGTCCAGCTCTTTGCACACCTTCTCCTTATACTTGGGACTTATCTGGTAGGGTCTCTTTTTCCATAGGCTTCACATTAGGCTTTAGATTGATCTTCATTACACCCAGATCTCATCCTATTCCTTTTAGATCTGAGAACTTGGTAGGAAACAAGTCATGGTATTCGCACAGTAGTTTTGCAACCTTCTCGACTATATCTTCTTCCCAATAATCACCTATCTTTGCAAACTTGGATTGCCCGTCGGATCCAATATTCACTTGCCTAGTCTTCAAAGGTTCTATTATATTAGGGTTTGTTGGTTTGGTCCTTCAACCTCACGTTGTCGCTTAGACTTTGGAATGTTGATATTTCTTGGATCCTCTTCTTCTTCTACAGGCACATTGTAGTATTCCAGTGCATGCCGAAATTGTCTATTCCAGTCCAGTTGAACCCATTCTACCGGTTCCCCTGGGATCCTGAATACTATGGCCTTAATTTCCTAGAAAGCTTCATCAATACATGAAAATCCATCCTCAAAGTTGAAAGTTAACAAGAAACTTTTCCTCAGGATATCCCACTTGGTTAACCAATGGCGTAGCTCCATTTCCAAGTACCAATTCATTGGAATAGTATCTAGGGAGTGACAAAAGATATGTAGCCATTTCGGTTGAGGCTCCTACAACCAAGGCTTAGTCCGTTGTGCCAAATGCTCACACGGATCATCCTTGCCTAAATATTTCTCTGTCAAGTGGGTATTCACATACTTGAACATTAGCTTCATCATGCACTTGTATTCGTTCTAGTCAAAAAAGTTATCCTTATGCATACCCCACCAATGGGTAGGCGTAGTGCGAGATCAAGAGCTAGGAACCGATGCTCTTCTAGCACCTTCCTTTCAATCTTATCTAGAAAAAACTAACATCATCTAAGCCATCATAATCACGAAGATTTCTTACCTCCATGGATACCCACTAAAGAGATTTCAGCATCATATTGCATTGTAGCATTGAAACTTCATGCAACCTATTCTTCCAATGCTCGAGTTCTTCATATAAATCTAAGGTGCAAGAGTTATCTTTATCCCGTGTAATTAACCCATTTGTAGTGGGATTAACCAATATTCATCACGCGCAGTGATCTTGTATATTTGATCCAGATCATCTTCTTCTTTGTAGTCACAGACTTGGTCAGTGTAGCATGCTCCTTCCATGGGATCCAACAAGACAATAACATGGAGTGCCTTCCTTTAAAACATGATTCTTCACCTTTTCAAGTAAGTTTGTTACATCCATGACGAAGGTCCAATCAATTACTAATAGAGCAGGGTAAGGATTGTTGTCATTCGTTATATCAATTACTTCAAAGTTGGCTAGAATGTTTGCTCCCTCAATGTTTATTGTTACCCCTTATAGGTGCCCCATAGGAGGCCATTATAGCACGGGTCTCCCCATTCTTTCCCACATCTGCTTTGGTAGGATGACTTGCTCCATTTCATACTCTCCAATCTACGTGGTCAACCTCATTTCACATCTCGTCCACTTCTTATGTTTACCTAATTTCCTCCTGGTGCATTGTTCGGGCAGAGTCTTGATTTTACCTGTACAATTTTCAATTACCTCCTGGAGCCCTTCCATTGCCTTCCTATCTCACAACAGCCTCATACAAGTTTTCAGAAAAGTAGCTAACAGTGAGGGATCCACATACTATGCTTCATTGTTTCCATCCTATTCCTCCTGACTTCTTAACATAGAAGCCTCAGCGAATTTCTTCTTGGCCTCCATAAAAGTTTTTTTATCCTTGTTGAGATCAAATTTGAGCTCGTTTCTGATAGCCTTGCACACCCAACCTTCAATTTTTGGTTGCTTTCCTATATCTTGTCTCGTAGAAATACCACTTTGTGTCATGATATTGATGCTATGGTCCTCTTAGCGAGGCTCTGCCCTGACTATCTGTATATTTTGCGTGGTTGGTTGAGTCTTTTTCCCTTGCATTTAGGCTATCAGCACTGGGAAATTCTCTATCACATGGTAAAATTGTTTGCAATACTAGTAGGATGGATGCGTTGGATTTCGATAGTCCCATGCAAAATGCCCTGCTTCTCCCTAGTTGTAGCAAATAACTTGTCCATGGTCTCTTCCAGCCCCTCTTCCTCTTCCTCTTCCACGACCCTGGAATCCTCCGCACACTGCACTTGCGCCTTGATCCTAAGGTTGATTTTCTACTTGTGTTCAATACATAGGGGTTTGTTCCATCATTAATTCATAGCTTTGGTAGTTTCACTCGTCATGCCCAACTGATTTACAGAAAGTCTAAAATAATTGTTGCAGAGTATGCACAAACTTTTGCAAGAGGTGATAGTGGTTAGTTGCATGCTTCCTAGTTATCCTATAGAAAGTGCACCATTAGGGTACTCATGCACTCAGTCCCACAATGTTCTTAGGCTTCAAAGGAAGAGGACTGCCTCTAATGAGGTAATTCCGATAAACATCACAATGATCCTTATCATGTCCCTTATCTTTACATTTTATGCACCAAACTTTCGTGCTCATCTTAGGCTGAGCTTCCTATACTGCCTTCAAGATTTGTAACTCTATGTGCAGGCTTTCCAGCTGTGATTGAATCTGTTACACTCCAACTTTCGTATCCTGCACTAGTGGTGCTTCTAACCTCATCGTGATATTGACATCTTTCGCTTATGTTCCTATCTTCTGTTGCGATAATGGAAATCTCAAATGAGGCAATAATGAAGCAATGTGCTAATCTATGTGTTGATCATTTATGATTTTTATATTATTCTGGGGGATCAAGGATTTTAGCCTCTAATCGAAGTCCAACGCAGACTCATTTACCCTTTGTTATATTTTCTTAAACTCTATTACAGACTGCGCATGAGACTTAGGATTCTTAAACTCATTGTTCAGAGCTTGCTAAGTCTCCGCCACCTTCGCATCGGGTTAATCTGTGCAAAACTTGATATACCAAGTCAATGCCCTATCTTGCAATGCTGTGACCAGCTGTGTTTTCTTCATATTATCATTAGTAATCTGATCTGCCTTCCACACAACATCTGTGACGAACCAGAACTTTTTAGGGTCCTCACTTCCCACCCCATTAAAGATTGGCATATTAATCGTGTTCACCATGTTGAATGGTTGATGCAGAGGTGGAGGTGGAGGTGGAGGTGTAGGTGTATGTGGTAGAGGTGGAGGTAGTGGTGGAGTGGATGGATGGGGTATCCCGAGGATACCCTGGCTTACTATCTGCAACATGCTTCATGGTGTTCTTAGAATAGTTCCTTCCTCATCACTATTAGAAGATCCAAACAATGGATTGTATTCAGAGCCTAATTCTTTGTTCCTTCTGAAGGGTTTTCTGCTTTGCGTAGTCCCAAACATCAATGTAATGACATAACCCGTTTTTCACAAAACAACATTTTAATCTAGGTCTTAAGAGATTTTAAGTACTTACCTCTTGGACCCTTGAATAATCTGTAATCTTCGTCATTATAGTTGATGGTCATATCGATCATGAGCTTAGTGATTAATCCTCCTAACATACGACAAATCTAATGATCAGCAGCTTGAGCGATTTTATTTTCTGAAGCTTCCAAGCACTTTACCAGTTCTTTGGTACAAACCATAGGGCCTTAAAGCTTGTACACACCCTGACTATCTGCTAACTTGGACAGTTAATCACAAGGAAAGAACAAAATAAGCCTTCAACCTCATCCATGTACATGTATTTATTCACCCTATCTTCCATGGATAAGTGTGAATTTCTATTCTCTTGTGCTGCAAAGACATGCAGTTTTCGATCAATCCACTTCTCAACCTGTTTCATAGTAGGGAACCACTTATTAGACATCACACGTTCCTTAGATAGATCCTAGTACTAGTAGGAGAACTATTTGTAACCTTGATGGGGCTTGACCCAAGTTTAGCGTTATCTGCGCGAACCAACGAAACCTTCACTACTACCCCTTTTGGAAACAACCTATGTAGCAGAGGCTGCAGTCTCACCCGAAGTAGTATTAAGCGATGCCAGAACTAGGTTTGTGCATCCAAAGGCCTTTGTGATAGGTTCTTGTTGTTCTTAGGGCTTTTGTCTACCTTCCCAAACCCTTAACCCTTCCGAAAAGACAATTAGTGTAAATGTGTTCAACCAAATTTCAGATCTTTACGAACGCTCTCAATATTCATGTCATGCATAAATATTACCGTTCTACTATTTTCACACACCATATAAGCATTAATTCATATAAATTAGAACATAGAGCGAACATAAAGAAACCTGTAAAAGTAAGAAAGAAGACACAAATGCATGAGGGTTGGCTCAAAATTGTCTTTATTAATTATAATCAACTCAATACAGATTTTTTCCCTATGCACTTAGTTGCAAGGGCCCATGCACTTAGCCTACGGACTTACCAAGGTCTCTGCACACTCAACTACAGGATCCTTCCCCTTTCACCTAACTACAGGAAAGAGACCTTTATTGCTTTAACTGCTTTCCAAAAACAATGATCTTCTATCTTCATTTGATACCTAGACTCGCTATGACTCATTTATATATAGCATTTTACTTAGAATACCATGGTTTGTGGACCATGGGAAGGTCTCAAAACCTTCCTATCACTTACCCACCTAAGGGACTAAAGCCCCTTTGGCTCATACTATCTTCATGATTCTCTTCTACATTTCGTGGAGACTTTACATTTTATACAAAATTTACCCAAACTTTGACCAAAACTTAACCCAGCGACTCCATCCCAACATCCACCTACATCATGAGGAATTTTCCTCTCCCAGTATTTTAGGCTTTACTGAAATCCATAGTCTGATACAGGGATCACTACGCCCTAAACCAAGACACCACCTTCTAGGCTTTACTGTGCATCCTGTCATTCACTGACAAGGATTATTAGGCCTAATCAAGGGAAAACACATATGGGCTTTAACATATATCCTTCCATTCACTGACAAGGATTCCTAGGCCCACCGAAGCAATGAAAAATTATTCTTAATCTACAACCCACAATCTGGTTCAAGACTTACTAGGTCATTTGTTCTACCATTCAAAGGTCCACCTCACTCAACTTTTAATTCATCCAAAAATCTAGCTCAACCAAAACATGAGAACCCCGTCACACCATGGCTATCTAGAAATGGCAAGGCTAGGCCGAAAAGACTATCACACTTGGAAAAACCAATGCCATAATAGCAAAAGAACCACATGCAATACCATGCATGTGAAATCTAGCAAGGAAAATACACATGCAAATCGATACCTAAAAGGAATATTGTTGTAGCTACTTGATCTTGCTCTTCGTTGCTTTCTCCTTCCTTCCTCTTACCTTCTTTTCCTTTCTTGATCCAATGCCAAAATGCTCCAAGAAAACTCTAAGTGTCTAATAGTGGGAGAGATAGAGGATAATGAGAGAGCTCCGAAACTGAACTAACAAAAGGTTCCAACTTATCCTCCCAAGCCATTTTATCAATTAGGCCTCTATTTTCTTCATTTTCCATTGTTTCCCATCATTTTCCTTCTCACATATGGCTTGTGACCTTTCACCTTCCTTTTCTCCTAATTTCGGTTATTTTTGTACATAAATGTGCCAAAAATGTCATTTTACCTTTACAAATCCTTAACCATTGCCTTTGTCAATTTCCTTAGCCATAATAAACCAGATGAACACCCACTAGGATGTTTTTCCCAACATTCAGCTTGGACTAAGTGTCCCATCAATGGTGGTTATTATTTTTGCCTTTATTAAATTTTGTTAAATGAATGTTTTGTGAGGGGTATTGTAGAACCCTTCCCCTTGGGGGACACAATCCTTGGTGTTAAACCACACCTATACCTCAGAAAAACCACTGAAAGGAAAACACACTTCCCATGTGGCTTTTTGACATATCTCAATATGGTATTTACAATTATCATATGTTTGAAAGAAAAGGAACATGACAATTATAATGAAATGACACCCATATCACTTATTGGAGCTTTATAACATATCTCATGGTAGTATCTACATCCATATACTTATGTAGATATACCAAAAAATCATCAAAAATGTACCAACACATCTACTAAAGACATATACTAAAACACAATACCAAAACTACTTTACCTCAATTGACAAATAATGAAGGATACATAGCTTGCATCTAATCCACCATCTCCCATGTAGCTCCATCTAGCCCAAAGTGCTTCATCTAGCCCAAAGTGCTTCCACTTCACTTTAACCTTCTTGATTTCTTGGTTCCAAACCATGAACACCTTTCTCTACAATATACATTGGGGCTCCAACTGGATTTCTCCATCTAGTTCCATGTGCAATATAGACCAGTCAATCACTTGATTAGCATATTTAACATACTTCTTGAGAAATGACACATGGAAAACATCATGTAATTTCATTGTTGGAGGCAGTGCAAGTCGATAGGCTACTGGTTTCATCCTCTCAATAATCCTGAAAGGTCGACAAAATCATTGTGATAGCTTGGCACATGATCCAATCCATAAGGACATATTCTTTGGTTTGATGTGAAAGTACACATGTTCCCTAACCTGGAATTCCTTACACAACATGTTTTCGTCTGCATAGCTCTTTTGCCTATCTTGTGCTTCATTTATATTCTTCTTTATAACCTACGTTTTATGTTCCATGTCTGCCAACATGTCCAATCCAATCAACACGTGTTAACTGGATCACTCCAACTAATTGGAGTATTACAACTTCCCCCATTCAATAGCACCAGCGAGCTCATCTTCAAAGATTTTTGATACCCATTATTGTAAGCGAACTCTACCAATGGAAGATACTCTTCCCAAAATCATTGTTGATGCATCATGTACATCCTCAAAGTGTCCTCCAATACCTTGTTAACCCTCTTAGCCTGTCCATCTGTCCCTTGATGATAATTTGTATTGAAGTCCAACTCTATGCCAAAACCTATAAACAACTGCTTCCAAAACTTGGAAGTGAACTTTGCATCCCTCTCTGACAAAATATTCTTTATAACTCCATGCAATCTGACCACATCTTTAATGAATACATGTGCCACATCACTAGGTAAGGATGTAGACTTAACTGGAATGAAGTGCGCTACCTTTGTCAACCTATCCACCACTACCATGATGGAATCATACTATCTCACTGTCCTTGGAAACCCTGTGATAAAAACAATGGAAATGACCTCCCATTTCCATTCTAGAATTGCAATCAATTGTAGTAGTCTACCTGGATGCTTACACTCTGTCTTCACCCACTGAAAATCAAAAGACCTAGCCACAAAATCAACTACATCCTTTTTCAGGTTCAACCAATAATAAAACTTCTTCACTTTGGTCAATGTCTTCTGATAGCCTGGGTGACTTGAATATGGTTTCGCATGAAATTCCCTCAAGATCTCCTTCTTGAGCTCCCTACTTTCTGGAACATATATGCTATCTCTAAATCTAACCAATACATCTACCGTTAGACAATAGTCAAGATCCTATGAAGCTACGTCTATACCTATGCCTGTACCTGTACCACTACTTGTATCTGTACCTATACCACCACATGTACCTATACCTGTACTCTACTCGAACTTGTGCACCATCTCAATATACCTAAGATCTTGCTGACCTACTTGCAAGATCCTATCTTGTAAGTTTGTCCCATAGGATCTCATAGCTACTAAGTGATTTACCTGTACGTACCCACTAAGAGAATATGCCACCTTGTTCTCCTTTCCTTTGATGTACCTAATTTTGAAGTCAAACTCATTGATCGTGGCAAACCATCTAGCTTGGCTGGTATTGAAATTCAATTGGTCAAACATATAATTCAAGACAATGTGATCACTCATGAGCACAAACCTCCTACCAACAAGATAATGCCTCCACATCTTTAATGCATGTATTATCATTGCTAACTCAAGATCATGTGTTGGGTAGTTCTTCTCATGCTTGTTTATTTTTCGTGACTCATAGCATACAAACTTTTCATCCTGCATAAGGACTCCACCAAGTCCTCTTTTTCAATCATTTGTGCATAGACAATCTCTTTTTTCGGATCTACAATTTGTAGCATTGGTGCATGTGTCAATAATTTCTTAAGTTGCTCAAGCCTGGCCTCACACTCTTCTTCTCACTCAAATTTCCTTCCTCTCCTTTGCAATGATGTAATAGTATAAGAAATCTATGATAATTTTTTGAGGAACCTCCTATAATAGCCGGCCAAACCCATGAAAGATCCCACCTCATCCATATTCCTAGAAGTTATGCCATCCTTGGAAACAACACGTCCCAAGTAGTGTACCTAAGTATGAAAGGAAGTGTACTTGCTAAGCTTAACATACAACTCATGCTCTCTCAACAACCTCAACACTGTTGCTAAATGATCGACATGCTCATCCTCATTTTTAGAATATACCGATATGTTAACAATGAACACAATAAAAAACTTATCCAAATATAGACGCAACACACTATTCATCAAGAATATAAATGTATTTGGAGCATTAGTCAAACCAAATGGAAATACAACAAACTCATAATGACCATACCTGGTCCAAAAAGTTGTCTTGTAAATGTTCTGCTTGTTTATGCATACATGGTGGTATACTAATCTCAAATCAATCTTGGAGAACATTGCTGCTCCCTTCAACTAATCAAACAAGGCATCAATCCTCAGTAATGAATACCTATTCTTGATAGTCACGTTGTTCAAATACATGTAGTTAATGCATAATCTAAGAGTACCATCCTTCTTCTTCACAAGAAATATCAGTGCACCCTAAGATGCTACAATTGGCCTAATGTATCCCTCATGCAACATTTACTTTAACTGCAACATCAAATCTAATAATTTAGGTGTGCTTGTCCTCTAAGGTTCTTTTGATGTTGGAGCTTCCCCTAGCACTAACTCAATAGAAATGTCTACCTCGCTATGAGGTGGCTACTCTGAAATGTCCTCAGGAAATACATCCTGAAACTATTGTAGAACTCGGTACCTACTGAAAACATCTACATCCTCAACTTCCTTACCTTTGTAACTAGAAATGTGCACTATGCATAACATAAATCTTGTTTAGAGACTATGTTTTTGCTACAGAGTTGTCACCATCCTAAGTGATGTGGCTTTTTTCTTTCCCTGCAAAACTCCTGCTTCCCCATTGTCATCCACACATCCAATGCCCTTCTCATTACAATCCACCCTGGTTCTATGAATATACAACCAATCCATTCCAAACAAAATATTATATGATCCCAATGGTAATAAATTAAAATGTGTTGTAGTAGGCATACCATTCAAATGAAATGCACAAGGTCTTAGCCAATGATGAAATCACTTCTTTGTACCTATATCCAACTACACTAACCTAGATTCTACATGCACCTCTTTATTCAAACCACACTCATCCACCAAGTCAGGACTAACATAACTATAATTAGATCCACGGTCAATCAAAATATAAATAAATTGATCACAAAGCTTACTGTCCATATCAATGATGGATGCTTGATGGTCTTCCTGTTTGTTATCTAATGCTGCATAAATACAAGTAATACTATGACCAACATTCCCAACAGTTTGTGCCTCATATGCACTATATATCTGAGACCTACCACCTTGATTATGTGGATAACCTCTCTTAAGGTGTTCCTTACCGCATGTCCAATAATCCAATCGACTGAAACCCTCACCTCTTTATTGTTGTTGTGACCCATGTCCCTCTCTAGCTACATTGAACCTCTCTTGTGGTGCCACATTTTCTTTCCCATCTACATTCTAAGGCCTTGGTATTTACGTTTCCATTTACCTTTACTTTATCTTTTCCTTTCCATCCTTGTTGATATTCATTCTTACACTTTGATCGTTCATTGCTATGCTTCAATTTACCAATAACTCCCTCAAGTGACCTAGGCTCATCATACTCAATCCGATCACTAAATGCTAATGGAAATCCACTGAAAAATCACATAAGTTTAGCCTTCTCATCTTTAAGATATGGTACATACCTCAATAGCTCGAGGAACTTAGTCATGTAATATTCATCTGTCATTGATTCTATCTTTAGCTCATAGTTTTCTTTGGCCGTACTGCCATAATACATTTTTGACAAATACTTCTTCATAAAAAGTCTCTTGAACTTATGCCAACTCAAGTCCTCCATCTTGATGTCTCTGACCTACTTTACATCTTCCCACTAGATATCTTCTTTAACTTTCAAGCTAAAGATAGAAATTTTGACCTTCAAGTTTTCTGTGTACTCATGCAACTCAAAGAACTTGTTCATCCCAAGTATACAAGCCTCTGCATCTTCCAGTTTCCTTTAGTCTCCATCAAGAGTAGGTGGATTTTCTTTCTTGAACCCATGTAGAAAGTATCCACTATCACTCTTCATGTAAGGATGATAACGGTGACGATCATGATGCCTGTCAGAACTAGAACTAGAATAGTATTTGTATCGATTACCTCTCCTATCCGGAGTATCCAACAACATGCCATCTCTAACATGGCATCTTTATCTGAATTGTGACTAGCATGAAACCTACTACCATATGCCCATTAATTATGTCTTCATGTCCATGACTAATTGAAGTGGCCCTTATCGCTGCAATTTTGACAAACTTTGAAGGAGTATAGCATTAACCTCTACTTGTCTCTCTTGCACATATATTATTTTTTCATTGTCTTCTTTACAACTCCTTATTTTTTTCTTCAACCCTTCTCAATCTGCTTTCCAAATCAAAAGAGTGCCCAACACCACATTGCTCATCTGCTTCATAGGGAGAGTCTTTGTAGTGTACAATCTTGCTAGTCATTTGAATTCTTTCCTACAAAGCATACTATGCCAGCTAAACCAAATGACAAAAAAACAAACTTACGTTAGAAAAGTTCTGGGAGGATATCTCATATGCAAAATCAATGAATCAACATACTACATGTATAAAATAATCTTGACATCATATATACATATAATACATAAGCACATAACCAGGTAACCATAAGTATAGCTAGAGTCCAGTCATCAATGCATGACCATATCAACTACACATACCATGACCTCATGCATGAAAACAATACCATACCAATGTACACTAATAGTACGCAAGCATAAACAATATGAAGTAAATCATACACTCATGAGAACACACTTTACAACAACAATATTCTCTTTCACATGGTGACATCACTTCAACCATGACCGGCATCACATATGTGAAACAAGCACATAGATCACAAGAATTATTAACATGCATGCAAATGACATGAATGGATGACCAACACACCACCCATCCAATCCAAGGAGTGAACCCATGCTCTATTACCTCTCTGTATCACCCTCCTCGCACATCTAGCCAAGTAACCAACCTAGTGGGTTAAACATGTGACAAGAGACTACTATGATTGGATTCAACCTCGTAGGTGACTTTAAGGAAGTGGAATCAATGGAAGCATAACATAGGAACCTTCAACATCAGCTACAAGACTCCAAGGCACTGTCCCAACCACTCAGGTAACTAACCCTTGGGTCCCACTGAAGTTTTTGACTACTTGACCCCCAAATGGCCGCATTGTTTTGGAGAAACTCATATCTACAGATAAATGCTAATTCCATAGATAAGTAGTTGTATCTAGAACAATAATTTAAAGTGTTTTAGA
>APFE030948141.1:36702-81942 GCA_000404065.3 Pinus taeda | reverse complement strand
ACCATTCTTCACTTCCCAAAAGCTATGCTGTTGTATGAGGTTATTGTGTTGTTTGGCCGAGTTCCACATGATTGAGCCTGTGCTAGTCTCTGATATTCTGATTAGTTCCTCCCTTGGGCAGTTTCCCACATATTTAGTTGTCCAAAATGAGGCCCAAGGGGTAAGAGGGTCCGAAAGCCATTTCCACCAGATTCGAGCCCCCATAACTGCATTGCTATGAGAGGGGTCCCTCAATCCGATACCGCCTCCTTTCTTTGGAAGACAAGTTGTTTCCCATTTAACAAGAGCCCACTTTCTCTTGAGGCTGCTAATGCCCCAAAGAAACGATCTTTGTATAGTTTTGATTTCTTTAAGAAACCATTTAGGAGCCGCAAGGATGGAGAAGAGGTATAAAGGCATAGCTTGAAGGACAAGTTTAATGAGGACAAGGCAGAAAGCCATGTTAAGTGCTCTGTGAGTCCAGGAGGAGAGCCACACTTCCAGATTATGTAGAAGGATTCTCCAGGAAGAGTGCTTTAGGCCAGAGGCTATGAGCGGAGTGCCTAGATAAGAGGAGGGAAGTTTAGTAGAAGAGAAGCGTAGGATGCGTAAAATGGCTGATTGAATGACTGAGGGGGTATGAAAGAAGAAGATTTGAGATTTGGAGTGATTGATAGAGGCACCAAAGGCTTCCGAGAAGTCTGTCAAAAGAGTTTTGAGCTGACAAGCCTCTTGGACCAAGGGATGCCCAAAAAGCATATTATCATCAACAAATTGCTGATGAGTGAAGGCAGGGGAGTTGTGGAAGGAGAGGCCTTTGAGACAGAGAGATTTCTGAGCATGTTTGATACTTCAACCTAAACCCTCCGCCATAATAACAAACAGGAAAGGGGAGAGGGGGTCTCCCTTCCTGATGCCACGAGAAGGATGAAAGGTAGCAGAGGGAATGACATTGATTAAAATAGAGAAAAAGGAGGATGAGATGAGGCTCATAATCCATCGAACCCAGGAAGCATCAAAACCAAAAGCTGTTAGAACCTTTTCAATATACTTCCAGCTAAGGCTATCAAAAGCCTTTGAAAGATCTAGTTTGAGTAGCATACCTGGCCTCTTGGAGATCTTCAGAGAATGAATTATTTCATGGGTAAGGATGATCCCATCCATGATCTGCTTCCCTTCAACATATCTGGATTAATCAGGTGAGATGATGAGAGGAAGCAGGAGTTTGAGCCTGGAAGCTATGATTTTAGATATAATCTTATAGATTATGTTGCAGAGTGCTATCGGTCTATACTTGTAGGGTGTGCTTGGCTGATCCACCTTGGGAACCGGGGCTATGAAAGTAGCGTTTACCCCTGGAAACATCCATCTTAGAGAGCGAGACTCTTCAACCACCTGCCAGACCTCCATCTTGATTAGGTCCCAGAAGTTGTGGAAAAAATTAGAGGTGAAACCATCCGGGCCTAGGACTTTGCCTGCTTTTAGTTGTCGTACAACAAGTTCCACTTCTTGGAGATAAATAGGCTTGAGAAGCATTTGATTATGCTCTTCTGTGATAAGTTTGGGAATATTGCGAGTAATTTTCTCTATGGCCTGAGATCTGTCATTGTTTGGCTCTTTGTGCACCTGCTTGAAATAATTTAAAAGCTCAATCTTTATTTCTTCATGCTTTTCCATTTTGATTCCCTGCTCATTTTGAATATGAGTAATATTGTTATGCATCCTGTGCTGGATTGTAGTGCTATGAAAGAATTTAGTGTTTTTCTCTCCATATTTGAGCCATTTGATCCTTGATTTTTGCCGCCACAACGTTTCTTCCTGCTTTTCCTTTTCTGCTAGTTGCATTTCAAGGGTTTTTTCCTGTTCTGCCAGGTCCTCTGATCGGCCATTTGTGATGATCTTCTATTGTAGCTGCTTCATTTCCAGCTCAAGGGTTGCTTTCCCTTGAAATATATTGCCGAATGAAGTGTGATTCCAATACTTGATCTTGCCTTTTAGGTGCTTGAGCTTTTGTTGGAATTGGAACATTTTTGAGCCCGGAGGAGGATAGTAGTTGTTCCATTCTGTATTGATTAATTTGTGGAAGTCCGGATGTGTCAACCAGAAGGCTTCAAAGTGAAAAGGCCTACGTATATTGTTTCCCGGACGAGACCGTTGGAGGGAAATGGGCCAATGATCAGAACCCGAGAAGGGCAGAATGGAGGCTGCAAAATGACCCCCAAGATGAATGGCATTATCTGAGAGTAAAAACCTATCCAACCGAGAAGCAATTTGCTAGTTCCCTGCTCGTCTGTTGTTCGAGTTAAATACTCCATTATTGAAAGGGAGGTCAATAAGCCAGTTAATCTGAATGAAGTCCTTCAAGAGCGACCCTTCCTGAGAACTTCTGCATCTGCCCCCTCTCTTTTCTTCCAGTCTTGTTATCATATTGAAGTCACCTCCTGCGATCCATAAAGGGTGCAACCTGTTATGGTTGAGAGCAGAAATGGAGTCTAGGATATCCGCTTTTCGAGATGTATCCTGTGGGAAATAAACATTAGTTAGGAGCCCATGTTGATTTGTGCCTATGATATGAAAAATTTCTTGGATGAAATTCCTGTGTGCATGGAAATTGTTGAGCGTGATAGCTCTCGAGTCCCATATAATAGCTAGGCCTCCCGAGGCACCATCTGCATCTACTGCTATGTGATGACACCCAGGCCAGAATTTAGTAGCTAATCTATCAAGTGCACTAGAATCACATTTGGTCTCTTGCAAGAATAAAACTTGAGGGTTTTCTTCCTTTATCATGTTTTTAAGAATTCGGGTCTTCCTTAGCCCTCTTATATTCCAAGAGATTAACTTCATTGGGAAAGAGTTTTTTTAGGACAGTAGTACTTGGTTAACTTGGCATACTTGCCGGACTCCACTAGAATTTGACCTACCATGATTGTTCTTTGTAGAACAGTTTTCCTTCCTTGCTTTTTGATGTCTTTGGCTATGAATCAACCATCCCATGTACCTCCTATCTGTATACCTAAATATTTTTGCCTCTGCACCCGAGATAACACTTCTTCCAGGTTCTTAAGTTGTCTTGCCGGAATGCTGTCAAAGTTGTTTGTTGTGCAGGCTTTTTCTAGACTGGGTAGGTCCAGATCCCCAATGTCTATTGTTTATGTTTCTTCCTCCATAAATTGGGAGTAATCTCATTCTTCCATCGGTTCCTCTTCTAAGCTAGCATTTGAGCTTGGAATCTCCAACTGCATGACTTTAGTATTCCATAATGTTTCTTTTTGCTTGTCTGAGGTAGAAGCTTCCTTACCTTGAGTATTTGCTTGTGGAATTGTGGGATTTCCCTTCTTTGAGTGGTCGTCGCTCATTGTCTCTGGCTCCGGTGGATTCATTTGCATTTCTAGCTGGTTAGCTAAGACACCAAAACTATTGCTTGTTGAGGGCCCGAGTTGGCTGGTTTGCGCTACCTTTGGTTTTGGAGTATGTTTCTTGCGGGCTTTCTGGCGATTTGTGACTTTGATGAAGCCACCTGCTTCAGAGGCTTCCAGATTAGAGGCAGGAGAGGGTTTCTACATTAGTGGGCAGTCTCTAAATAAGTGCCCAAGGGCATGACATCTTCGGCATCGAAAAGGCACATGTTCATAGTCAATCGTCTGAATCCATTTAATGTCATAGTGAGATATGCTTACCACATCTGGAAGAGCCTGAGTTAGATTCATATATACATAGATTCTGGCAAAATAAGTGTATCTGCATGTCTTTGTTTCCTCTACAATTTTGACAAACTCGCCCAGAGTGTTTCCTATCACCTGTAGGGAGTCTTCCTCCCAATATTCCACCGGCAGCGAGTATAAGCGGATCCACACCGGAGCACAGCTGAGGTCCTCCTTGTCTGGGTTGAAGCGCTCCACCCATCCTGTGAGAAATAGACCGACTGCATTGAAGAAGTAGGGCCCACCGTCTAGAACCCTGTTTCTGTCCTCCAAGCAGTTGAAGATAGCAGTGAAGAACCCTTTCGGTCCCAGCTGCAGGGTGATATGTCCCTTTGGATGCCATTTCGCATTTATCCAGCCTCTTAATGCTTTTTTAGTTGGTCATAGACCGATGAATTTCCCTATTAGAGCATGATCTTTCATGAACTGGATCATTGCATCAATTTGATTTCCTGGTAGTTCTACCCTTGGGCGTACAGAGGCCACTGGTTTGCATGTAGCAGAGCGTACTTCTGGTGGTTTTTCGTCCTGTTTCGTCTGTTGGCTTTTCGGACCTTCATTATTCTCATTCTGATTTGTAGTTCCCTTTCCTTCCTCATTCAGAAAATGTTCATTGTCGTTTTGTGGGGGAGGTCCATCGCCGTCCCTCGGCAAGGGCTCCATGAGGTCGTGTGCCCTCTGTTCAGTGTATGAATGGGCTTGAATCCGTCAGAGATTGCAGGTATTCTGCAGTTTTGCAAAGCCTGCCGTCGCTGCAAATGTACAAACCCTAGAACGCAGAGCACAGAGCCTCACAAGGTTTTTCTAATGGACATGATTAATCAACCATATTATGCTCGAATTATTAATTGTAATTAATTATAGTTAAATTATAAATTTATTTTTATTTTTATGTAATTTGACCAATTCAAAATGTTTACATAACATAACAAGAAATTACAACATCTTTCCCATACTAGGTCGCAGAGTGCCTCTAAACACAATAAAGTTAAATGAAGTGGTTGATATAAACATTATTTTCACTTATAGTGATACCTATTAGCATATGAAAGGTGGGAAATGAAATTTATTAGTGCATTTTATTAATGTGGTTGTGCTAGTTTATGGTTGATGTGCATGGGGAAATTAGTAAACTATGTTTGACTATGGTTGACATTGTCTCACTATGATTAAAAATTGTAGGTTGATGGTCTATGACAGTTGATTGTGGTTGAAGAGGGTTGATGAGGTTCACAAAGGTTAACCATGGTTAAAAATATTGAGCATGGTTGATCGAGGTTGACTTTGGTTTACCATTAATGTAACAATGCATTTATGTTACATTAAAATTGAACTTTTCTACCTGATTGTTTGTGAACCATAGATGATGTTACATTGGTATTAATGTTAATCTTAGGTTAATGGTTAATGGTTGAAGAGAGTTGATGAGGTTCTGCAATACCACTATGTTTCTGTGTAAATATTTTTCGGTTTTTACATTGAACTATTTTTAGATGTGATGGCTAGGAAGCCATGACAGATTTGCATTAAGGTGAACAATGAAGAATGCTGATGTAGTAAATGACTTTTATTAATAAAAAGAAAATCTCGAAACTTTTTAGAAGAGAAACACTATAGTTAAGAAATATTTTCTAGGATCCAGAAACCATTATTGGTGGAGGAGATCAAAATAATCTTCCTAAAATAACGTCTAAAAATCCCTAGGAGTTGACCAATGAGATTTAACACGATGGAAGAGAAAATCTATTAAATCTATCAGTTGTAAACAAATACTGAGAAAATGTGGAATAAGGAGTCTCGGAAAGAAATACCAGCTTTAAAGAAAAAAGAGGAAATAACTTTTTCAAAACAAAAAAGCCTAGTGAGTGATTTGGCAAACCCATGAAAAGTGGTACACCGCTAAAGGAAAAAAATATTTCTAGGGAAGTAGTGTATAAAAAATACATTATTTGGAATGAGGAGGGGGTTGTTGATTCCATGGCAATGATATCTCATGGGGAACCGAGGGTGGCGGTTCATGGTTTAGCGAAAAGTGGTTCTCCTTAGTGGATTTTCCAATAGGTACAATGTTAGAAATTTCATTTACTATTACTTTGCGAATTTCTGTGCTCTGAAGATTAATTAAATATGTTGGAAATTCTGTTTACTTTTAGATACAGATTTTGGGCCTACGTAGTCTAATGAATTTTATTAAATGCGTGAAATGGAAGTAGAAGAATGAGTAGATACTGTGTCAAAATATTTTTTAGATTGAATTTTGTTTATACGTAGATTGGTAAAGTATTGTGCGAATTGATCAAATATGAAAACTAGTAGGTGTAGGATGGATGATGTTGTGTATTGAACTCTCGCGATTCTGCATATACAATAAATATTGCATGCTGTGATTATTTACGTTGACTCTAGCATTTATTTGTTCATGCATTAAATAATGGTTGTCGGGATAAACTACATCGGCGAAAGGATAGGTCTATCCATAATTATTTCGAATTATAACAAAATTTTTGTATTAATATTTGTTATAGTTAAAGACCACAATTAATAATCCTATTTGAGTATAATAACAGTAGGCATAATTTTGTGGTTCCTCGTGCTTAAGAGAGACTAGATTTATTATTATTTAAAAAAAAAACAAAATTTCTGGATCTTTTTAATTTGGTAGATCGGGTAGTATGGAACGAATTTGATTTTTAGGTAGAGTATTTTACTCAAAGGGAGAAACTTCAATACTTCAAATTATGTGGGCTCAGATGATGGTTTTCGTATAAACCGCAACCCGAAAGTCACCTCGTGAGACTGTATCATTCACTTTTTAATTGGAACATAAGCCTATGCAGTTTCCCTGATTAAAAAGAAAAAAAAAAAAAAAAAATTGGAAACCAAAAATTAAGGGTCTCGACTTGTCCAACAGTTGATGGAATCTTCACCATAATCGTAGTGGAAATATTTGCAAGATGGGGGGTGAATGTAAAAAAGACAAAAACAAGTTAGCTAAATAAAAACACGACCCCGTCCTCCACAGTTTAGGTACCACCTGAAGATATAAGAATAATTAGGAACCAATTCCTTATAGATATCATCGAGGGCCAATTCTGCTACCTGATGGAACTTATTGACCACATAAAATATACCCATAAATTTGAAGTTAGGACTAGCGACGGAAATCACTCGGAGTATAAGGATTGACTTTTCTTTTTTTTAAGAATTGGAGCTACTGCGTGAGTTACCTAATTATTTCCATCCATGTGTGATAGGTTCCAAGTAATATGGCATAGAACGTCACAGAGAGAATACAATTAAATATAAAACAACAATCTGGAACCATCTTGATTCAAAATAAAAGGCACTTGCAGAGAAGAAAACCAATCTATCATTATCCAGCTGTTGGTAACTAGTGCTACTCTGAACGCAGAAGTTAAGGTAAATATATCTATATAACAGATAAATTCAGGTTCAGTGGAACAAAATAAAGAAATAACACAAGCATATAAAGTATTTCTCCTTGCAGTAGAAGGACACATTGAATTTCTAGGCGGCATGCAAAATTGACATAACTATTCATGGAAAATAGGCGTTTTGGCCTACTATTAACCAAAAGCAAATGTGAAGAAAAATAACATGTATCATAAATGGAAAACAATTGAGAAGAAAAACCAAGCATCTTATATAACAGAAAATTACGAGGAGTTTAGTTTCCCTATGGAAACATCATTGGTATTAAAAAGTAAGTTGTAATTCACAGTCCGTAGTGACTGGAACATCGTTCTACAACATGGACAAAGAGAGCCAATATGAAAATTAAATATTAAGGTAAAAATTCCATGTTGCCAGAAGCTATGGACCCAAAGGGTATTAGCTCTCAACATTAAAAGTTACAGAAAAAAGACAAATAAAATTGAAGCTCGTGCTTCCTCGTGCGCTAAAGGTGTCAATCAACAAGTGAGGGGCACCATAGTGACCAATCTGTAATGTTGGAAGCCTAAGTTAGAGATTGAAGTACTCTGTAAGTACAGGGTGTAAAAACTAGAGGCATTCACCACACCTGCAAATCAAAATATGGAAAGAGACAGTTGAGTCGAAATGATGAGGGAATTAATTTATGTATTAGAGTTAAGCAGGGTATATGGAATAGATATACGTGGTAGTGAACGCTCCCAAAATATTCCTTCTTGTACCAAAACCCTCAAAAAAATTATTATGCGAACTAGCACACAGGTATTTCTAAACCAAAGCCAGAAAATTAATAAAGGCTAAAGCACAGTATAAGTTCGTTACATGCAGCACTCTAACTGTGCTAATAAAAAAAATTGTGTACACTGTAATTTACAAAGAAAGCCACTTTCGCTTATCCATCGTTGTGGAGAGAGGTAAAGGGAGGTAAAGAAGAAAAGAAGTAGATCTTACCTAGAATCTGGTAGAAATCGTTTCTTTATTTCTCGCACTAGGTTGAATCCCCATCCTATGGAAAAATTATGCACCACAAGAAAATTAATTTCTCAAACAACAATAGTTTGTAAAATGGTTAAAACCATCTTCACTTCCCATACAGTGCATACCTCTAAATACAGAGATGTGTGCATAAATTCTGGAATACCAGAGTAAGTCAGGTGAATAATTAACTCATCATAGCCAACAAGATTTGATCTAGGAACATAGATTTAAGAGGCAAATAAACTCAGCCACCAACCATACCTAAAACCATATATAGACTACGAGAGACTCTAGCCATACCGTTAGCCTAATCCTACAAGTTTAAGTTAAAAAAGCCTCGGAAGAATAAATAAGAGGGAAGATTGGAAAAAAAATACTTCACCAATACCATAGCTCTAAGTAGAACAATGCTGAAGACACCATGAATCTGAATCCCAACAGGAAAATCTAGCTGTTGAACATCCTGATTTTTCCAAGCGCAACTAACAATAGACCGAGACACCAATGCATACCAGATAAATATTACAGATGCCAGAAAATTCCAATGATAGAGCTTATGGAAACCCTTGTGGCGGCGTTCAGAGGAAACTCAGATGGGAGGGAAACTGAACCATCGAGCAGACACTGGAAAAAATGAGATAATAATCCTGAACCATTAGGGTTAGCCATTCGATAAGGTATCTCGACCATTAGATCACTCTAATAAATATCCACCATCCACGCATTCATAACCGTATGCTTCCATGGGAAGACCATGTGACAGCCAAATGAAGGTGGTTACATGGTGAAAGTTGAGCTCTATATCTAGGGAGGATCCCGATGTGCGTGTGAAATCTTGGATTTCCAACTGTAACCTCCATTCAAACTACTGCCCTATATTATTTCCAAGGGGTTTGATACTAGAGATACCTATGAAATGAAAAAACGACCCTTGTTCTATATTATAGAGAAAAGGACTTAAAATTAAAGGTAGGATTGGGTTAAGTGTAATTTCCAAGAATGAAACCATGTATTGTAGCAAGATTTAATAACCATCCACAGGTAGGAGGGATAATAAGACCCTAACCTCTCACAATATGGTTTATCCATCTCAGTTCCAGACTGAGTGTAGCTTATCTCAGTTCCAGACTAAGTGTAGCTTAAAATAGACCATTCACAACCAAGAGACAATGTAAAAAGAAGAGGGAGACTCTATATATATATATTAACAAAACCATTTCAATTTGTTGGGGTTCATATAATGTTGTATAACATTTAATGATACACAATGACATAGACTACAATATATATATATATATATATATTTAAAGAAAAATAAAATTCAAGTTAAAAGAAAAATAAAATTCAAGTTGTGGGATTATGACATAATGGTATTAGAGCCGAGTTTCAATTGTGAGCTTGAAAGGAACCATCATATTAAGATGAAATATGTTTATATGAGATATTGACACATTTTTTGTTATTTGGAAGGTACTTGAGTGAATTAGGTCACAATAGAATGGCAAAAAATTCTCCTCTAGCCATTATAGTTAGGGAAGATTTATATATAGAGTTGGGGAATGGGAGTACTCCACCAACCTCTCAGTTTATGAATGTTTTCAGATATTTGCAACAAGAGTTGGCTCATCTCAAGAGAAGTAATGAACACTTGTTAAAAGATAGTGAAGCAAAAGAACAAATGATAGGATAATTGACAGAAAAGTATAGTCACAGAGTAAATGAACCCGAGGTACTAAAAAGAACACATGTTGAGGTAGAGTTAGAGAAGTCTGAAAGTGGAGGTGATTCCGATAGTAGAAGAGCAGGAGGAAGATGGAACTACGGAGGGGGTTTCGGAAGATAAAACCTCCTACTTTTGATGGGGAAAAGGAGGAGGATGCATAGATTTGGCTCCTAAACATGACCGAGTATAACATAGTTACCGAACAAATGAGAAAATTTTTTACTACACATTTTTTTTGAGATATCAAAAAATCACTCGACTTTGAAAAGTGGTTATTCAAAGCACACTTTTTTTTTGGAGGATATTTCCGGCACTATAAATTTTCTTATGTTTAAGTGTGAACATTTTTTTTTAAATGTTAGTGATTTTCATGCTAATTTTGGAAAGTGTTGATGCAACATCAACCCTTTTTTTAGACGGTTTATTTTTGACACTTTAAATTTTCTAATGTCTTCTTCTTAGAGATATTTATTTTTAAGTGTATTTATATATTTGTATTTTTTCATTTTTCTTTTCATTTTTTTTTGTAATGAAATATTTTTCCTTTTCGCATAGTTAAAAAAATGGTCAATATTTAAAGTTATTATTTTCTATACTTTTATATAATGTTAATTAATATTTTAGTGCACATCTAATAATTGTCGCTAAACCAAAAAAAAATGAAGATTTGACAAAAAAATACACATTTGCAATATAAATATAATGAAAAAAATACACATTTTGAGACTTTTTGTTAAAAATGACATGTCAAATAAATTATTTTTATTGGAAAATCTTAACAGAAAAACATAAAAAAGAGCTTTCTTTTTTATGAATTTTATGTTAAAAAATAATACTAATCATAATTATTTTATAAAAATAAAGATCCACATAAAAACTAAAGTTAAAATTAGATAATACAAATATTAATATAATAACAGTAATAAAATACTCATTCTTCTCATAAAATCTCAATGTCAAAAAATTAAAAATAAAATTAATGAATAGATCTCAAAATTGAGCTTGATTTGCAAGCATAACATAAAGTTCCTCAACAATATCATCTAATCCATGTTCATCATCTTCTAGAGCTTCATTATTGTATTTTTCCACAACATTTTATGGTTCAATTTGGTCATTTTCCTCTTCTAATGGATCTTTCATGTCTGCAAATCTTCCAAAATGTCATTTTCCAATGATTCCATATAATGATGGTTGAGGTTCCTTTTCCTTTTTTCCACACATGATTCATTAAAATCTTCTTTCCTCAAACCAACTTCTTACATTGCATCTAGAAGAAATTGAAGAGAATTAATTCTTTGTTTAATAAAATTGCATTGTAGTGGGTCTTTTTCAATGACAATGAAATTTCTTCCTTTTTGTAGGCAACATGCTAGTGGTGTACCTAATCATCAAGCACACAAGAAATAATTAATTAAATTAGTATAAACACAAAAAAATAAAAAAATAAAAATATTAAAATTCAATTTTATATAAGAAAACTTCCCTGAACTTAAGAATAAATCCCAAACCCAATCTCCTTCATTTGAACATAAACCTATAAGATAGTTAATCAATATTTGTGGTTTTTGACAAATGATAACTATCTCTCCTTTTGCATATTTATCTTCATATGTTAGCTTTCTTATGACAACATCATGAAACAATACTTGGCTATGACTCTTTCCACCTACTCGATTAAGAAAAATAGACTTATAGCTATCATATTTTGTCCAACATTCAACATGGATGAACTCACAATCACTTATAATTGGCTGATCGTTGGAGGAAATAAGATTTGACTTTTGTTTGTAACATTTCATAGTAAAAGTTCAATTAAATTGTGCATAAATAATATTTTTTAACATTAATATTATATACAATTTCATTGTCTAACCATTTAAGTTACATCCTTGAGTCTAATTTGCCCTTGAAGCTTGTTAATAAAATTGCAAATTTTGTTTCTGAATGAAATGTCACAAACCTTCAAATTGGCGATTTTGTGACTTCTAGAAATCCTGTAACCACTTTATTAAAAGCTTAATAATTATAAGGTTCATTATCATATCCACTGTATGAGAAATTGAAACCATAAGGAATTTATGCAATAACCAATGCATATTCTCTTTTAGGTATGAGTTTTGCAATGTCTTCACAATCACCTTTTATTATTTGATATTGGATAGTGTCAAGCACATTCCAAATGAAATGAATAAGAGTAGGATTAAGTTCAACATTCCTATGATATTGTTTTCTCATCCTTTCCAACTTAATGTTTTCAATAAATATTTTAAAAGTATTTGGTACACCATCTGCATAATTCTTTGACATGTTTAATGAAATAAACAAATATATGTATAAGTAATAAAATAAAAATAGTTTACATCGGAATAAAATAAATGTAAAAATAAACATACATGTTTGAATACAAGATAGAAAGCTTTAAGTGTTGGTGTAGAACTTGATTCTAGGTAGTTACGTACAACAGAATCCCAACTCTCTTTATTCAATATTTTAACCATATGTTCTTGTATTTTCATATAAATCTTATGAATGAATAATTAAAGTAAAAATAGTTAGTATAGTGATATGTATAACAAATAATACAAACAACAATATGTTATATTAAAAGAAAATTATAATCCAATAAAAATAAAAAATAATTCAACAAACTTAAATTTGAAATTCTGAGCACATTTCATCCAATGACAGTTTACCTGACTTCACACGACATAGTATTTATTTGACTAGTTTGTCATCCTTAACTCCTTGCAACATTCTTTGAGGTATGATAGTCATATTATATGGAATTTGCTTCATTTCAGGACCCGTCTTACTGTTGGTACAAATTATGGGTTTTGACTTTTTAAACCTATTATTTCTTATGACAATATTCTCCCACATGTTGAAAATATCATGAATCAATTCCCATATCTCCCTAGTTCTAAATGCCAACTGGAAAATGTTATGCATGCCTTTGAATAAATGTGAATTTACTTTGCCACCTTTTGAATTGATTTTATCCTGAATTATATAACATGTTTCCATACAAAATTCCTTCTGAAAGCTTAGATTAACTTTTTTGTTATCCCCACCACATTTTTCTACAAATCCATTATGAATAAATCTGACCCTTTGGATGAAATTCATATACATTTTATACTCATTATTTGCATTACAATCCCATGCCAATAAATGTTCTTCCATTTATGTTAAACCAACACACATCTCACTATTTCAAAAGAGATTTATTGGGATATTACGCAATTGTTTATATTCTCGCCTCTGTTGAATGGTTCCCTCTCATCACATAATATTTGTATTAAAAACATTATCAAATTCCTCTTTGCCGGTAACTTGATTTGGATCAACAAGAACCACATAATCCACCACATGTGGAGATGGATTGTAGTTGAACAGTGTCTTCAAATTATGGACATGTAGCCGATGTGCATTTCTGATTTGATATTGAGATTGCGCTTCATTTGGCTTATAGAATTGGCTAAGATTAAGCTGAAATGTTTTCCACCATTAATTAATTTATTCTTCATCAACTGACCTTGAATGGCATTTTTTTTTTAATAATTTAATCCTCTAAATCAATACCTAGTGTTATGATTTCTTTGATGCCTTTAGAGCTTTCACTTTGATCTTCACTGTTGCTCATGATATTTACTGATTTACAAACTTTTGATTTCCTCTTCTTACTGGTTAACATATCTTCTTATAGATAAACAATCTCCTCATTATCAACTAAAAGAAAGACATTCATGGCCGTTTTTATTTTTGGTATTTTATTTCTTCTCTCATTTCGAACAATAGTTCTAATCTCCTTATCAAATGGGAGTACAACAAAAACTACCAAAATTCAATAAAAATGTGTCCTTTTGAAGCTTTGTATGGAGGGAAATGTCATACACCTCTCATTTTGAGTCATCCAGAGGATGGAAATGTCATACACCACTCAACACAAGAAGAAAATTTATGCACACAAGAAGAGAATTCATAAAGAATTTAATATTGGAGATCATTTTTACTTAAGAGTAAAACCCCAGGAAAAGTACCTTAAGAACCACGAGATATGCAAACTTAGCACCACAATTTTTTTGTCCCTTTAAAATCTTGGACGAAAGTGATGGAGTAGCTTATAACTAGCTTTTCCAAGCCATATTAAAGTGCACAATAATTTTCATGTGTCTTTGTTAAAGAAATATGTTCACGATAATTCTTACGTAATTGATTGGAATTTGATATAGGTGGAACCCAAAGTAGATTTACTACTAGAACTGCTCTGCATTTTAGGCTGAAAAAAGATCTTTCGCTGGAATCAAGTCATCTCTTAAGTTAATGTGTAGTTGAGACACTTTACACCTAAGGCTACTTAGGAGAGAGAGGATGCAATAAAAGGAGATTATACAACTCTTTTTCAGGAATAGTATAAATGAATAGTAAACACTCGGATGATGTTAATTCAAAAAGAGGGGGAAGATGTAATACCCCTCTATTTCTATGTTAATATTTTTTATTTTTACATTAAACTAATGTTAAATGTGATGATTAGAATCAATGCCAGATTTGAATTGAGGTGAAAAATGAAGAATGTTGATGTAATAAATGAATTTTATTAATAAAAAGAAAATATGGAAACTAACTCGGAGAGAAACACCAGAGTAAAGAAATTTTTGTCGAGATCTAGAAACCGGTGTTGGTGGAGGATGGATCATTCTTTGTATTGAACTCTCACAACTCTACATATACATTAAATATTAAATATTGCATTCTATGATCATTTACATTGAATTTAGAATTTATTTATACATACATTACATAATGGTTATCAGGATAAATTATATTGGTGAAAGGATAGGTATATCCATAATTATTTCGAATTCTGACGAAAATTTTTGATTAATGTATGTCATAATGAAAGACCATAGTTAATAACCCTATTTCAATATGATAGTAGTAGGCATATTTTTGTGAGTCCTAGTCCTTAGGTGACACTACATTTATTATTCTTGAAAATAAATTATGTGTCTTTTTCGTTTGGTAGACGGAGTAGTATGGAATGAATTCAATTTTTAAGGACAACATCCTCCAAGAAAAAAACTTCAATAATTTAAATTATGTGGGCCTAGAGGATGGTTTTCGTATAAACCTCGACCAGAAATTCACTTCGAGTAACTATATCATTTGCCTGTTGGAGCTATGCAGGTTGTGGAGACCAAGAAAAGTCTAACATTTACCCTAAAATTTTAGTTGGAAGATAAGTCCATGTATCTTCCATGATTGAAAATTTAATCCTCACCATAAGCATACTCAAAATCTTAGCAATATGGGAGGTGAATGTTGAAAAGAAACAACCATTTAGCTAAATAAAAACATGACCGTATCCTCCACAGTTTAGGTACTACCTGAAGATATAAGAAGAATTAGGAACCAGGTCCCTATAGATATCATATAGGGCCAATTATGCTACTAGATGGAACCTAATTTCCACATAAAAGATACCCATAAATATGAATTTAG
This sequence comes from Pinus taeda, assembly GCA_000404065.3. Classification (NCBI taxonomy): domain Eukaryota; kingdom Viridiplantae; phylum Streptophyta; class Pinopsida; order Pinales; family Pinaceae; genus Pinus; species Pinus taeda. Next base: position 66,597 of record APFE030948141.1, on the reverse strand, counting down.
GACTAGCGACGAAAATCGCTCGAGGTATAAGGATTGATGTTTTTTTAGAATTTGAGTGACTACGTGAGTTACCCAGTTCTTTCCACCCATGCGTGATAGGTTCCAGGTAATATTGCATAGTACCTCACAAAGAGAATATGGTTAACTATAAAAGAACAACATGGAACCATCTTGATTCAAAACAAATCGTAATTCTAGAGAAAAAAATGAAACTGTCATTATCCAACTACGGTTAACTAGTGCTACTCTAAAACCAAAAGTTAAGGTAAATATATCTATATATCATAGAAATTCAAGTTCAGTGGAACAAAATAAAGAAATAAAAATTGTATATAAAATCATTCTCGTTGCAGTAGAGCCACACATTGAATTTCTGGGCGACATGCAAAATTAACAGAATTATTCATGTAAAATGGATAGTCTAGCTTACTATTAACTGAAAGTGAATGTGAAGAAAAACAACATGTAATATAAAAATAAAATAATTTAGAAGAAAAACAAAGCATATTATATAACATAAAAGTATGATGGGTTTAGTTCCCCTAGGAAGCATCATTGGTATTACGAAATAATTTATAAGTCATAGTCTAGAGTGATTGGAACAATGTTCTACAACATAGACAAAGTGATCAAATATGCAAATTAAATTTTAAGTGAAAAATTCCTTGTTGCGAGAAGCTATGGACTCAAAACGATATTAGCTCTCAACATCAAAATTTATAGAAAGAAGGCAAATAGAATTACAAGTGATGATTCCTGGGGCACCGAAGGTGCCAATTAGCTAATGGGGGGCACCATGGAGACCAACCCGTCATGTTGGAAGCCTGAATTAGAGATCGGAAAACTCTATAAGTACAGGGTGTAAAAACTAGAGCTGTTCAACATACTTGTAAATCAAAATATGGAAAGAGACAACTGAGCCGAAATGGTGAGGGAAATAAGTTATGTATTAGAGGTGAGCAGGTTATATGAAAGAGATTTACATAGCAGTGAACGCCTCCAAAATATTCCTTCCTGTACCAAAACCCTCAGAATGATTATTATGCGAACTAGTACAGGGGTATTTTCTAAACCAAAGAAAAACAAAAAGAGGGTAAAGGAGAGTATAAGTTTGTTGCATTCAACACTCGAACTGTGCGAATCAAAAAAAAATTGTGTACGCTATAATTTACGAAGAAAACCACTTTCAACTAGTCATTGTTGTGGAGAGAGGTAAAAGGAGGTAAAGAAGAAAACACATACATATTAAGCAAAATTTGGTAGAAACCCTTTTTTCTTATTGTCACCAAGTTGAAGCTTCATTTGATGGAACACATATGAACCACAAGAAAACTAGTATCTCAACTAGCACTAGTTTGTAAAATATTTAAAATCATGTTCACTTCCTGTACAGTGCATACCTATAGATAACAAGGGGCGTGCACAAACTATGGAACACCAAAGTAAGTGATGTGAAGAATGAACTCATCGTACCGAACAGGATTTGACCTAGGAAGCTAGAGTTAAGAGGAAAATAAAATCAACCACCAACCACACCTATAATCATATACAAAGTACGAGAGATCTGAGCCAACCTGTTAGCCTCATCCTACAATTTTGAGTTACAAACGCTGGAAAGAATAAATAAGAAGGAATATTGGAAAAAAAAAAACCTCACCAATGTCATAGCTTTAAGGAGAACAACAATGAAGACGACCCGAATCCAAAACCCAATAGGGGAATCTTGTTGTTGAACATCCTAAGTTTCCAGCGCGAAAAACAGTAGACCGAGACAACAATTCATACCAAAGAAAGATTACAAATGCCAAAAATACCAATGTCAGGGCTTATGCAAACCCTTTTGGTTGTGTTTATAGGAAATACATTTGAGAGGGAAACTGAACCATTGAGCATAGAATGAAAAACATAAGAGAATAATCTCGAACCATTAGGGTTATCCATTCAAGAAGGTATCTCCACCCTTAGATCACTCCAATAAATTTCAACCATCCGCGCATTCACAACCATATGCTACCATGTGAATACCATGTGAAGATCAAATGGAGGGGGTTACGTGGTGAACATTGAGCACTATATTCAATGAGGATCCCCATGTGTGTGTTAAGTCTTGGATTTCCAACTGCAACCTCCATTCAAATTATTGCATTGGATTATTTCCAAGGTAGGTTGATACTAGAGTTATAACTATGACATGAAAAAGTGACCCTTATTCTCTATTACAGAGAAAAGGACTTAGGATTAAAGGTAGTATTGGGTTATAATAATTGCCAAGAATGAAACCATGTATTATAGAGACATATAACAACCATACACATGTAGGAGGGATAATAGTACCCTAGCCTCTTACAAATATTTTATGTAGCTCAATTCTAGTATAAGTGTATTTTAAAATAGACAATTGACAACCAAGTGATAATGTAAAAAGAAGAGGGAGAATATATATATATTACCAAGATCATTTCAAATTCTTGGGGTTCATATACATGTTGTACAACATTTAAATGATATGAAATCACATAGACTACACTAACTATATATATATATATATATATATATATATATATATATATATATATATATATATATAGAATAGAAGTAAAAGAAAAATAATCAAGGAGTGGGATCATGACAGGTTTACCATGATAGAACATGATCAACCATTAATGTAACAATGCATTTATGTTACATTAATGTTGATAATTATTACATTTGTATTAATCAACCATGGTTGACTATTTGTTCTGTTATATTGGTGATACTATTAATGTTACATTAATGGTTGACTTAGTGACCATATTTGATGATGGTTAAGCTTAATTGATCATGTTTGAACATGGTCGACTATGGTTAAATATGGTCGAGTTATGGTTAACCATGAAAATGGTTAGCTTTGGTTCACGTTGTGCACATATGGTTAAAATTTATTGATAAGCGTCGACCATTGTTGGCAATGGTTATCAATGGTTGCCTAAGGTTGTTTATGGTTGACAAAATTGAGAAGTCATAGCCATGGTTGACAATTTTGACTATGGTTGACCTTTGTTGACAACATTGACCATTGTTGAGGAGGCTTGATGATTGTTTAATGAGGTTAACCTTGGTTTACCATTTATGTTACATTATTTTTTTTTAACCATATTTGACTATGGTTGATGTTACATTAGTGTTAATTTTAATACTAAAGTAATGATTGAAGAGGGATAATGAGGTTGACCATGATTTACCATTGTCAACCATTAATGTAACAATGTATTTGTGTTAAAGTAATTTTGAGTATTGTTACATTAATGTTTGTCAACCGTGGATGATTTTATGTTGGTGTTAATGTCAATGTAATTTTAGTTTTTATATTAATGCTACATTAATGGTTGAAGATGGTTGGTGAGGTTGACCATGATTGACCATTATCAACCATTAATGTAATAATGTTTTTACATTACTAAAATAAGGTTAACCATTTATAAACTTGGAAAGAATGTCTGACCATAGTTATGGTTAAAAATAGTTAAGTTATGGGTTACCATGAAAATTTTAGTCCATGTTGACCATGGTTGACTATGGCTTTTATTGTCTTACTATAGTTAAAAATTGTCAATTAGGGTTGACCATGCCTTACATTAGTTAACCAACATTGGTAAGGGTTGTTGATGAATTATGATGGTTGGCTATAGTTCACGAAGGTTGAAATGGTGCACAATGGTTAACCATAGTTAACAAGAATGAATATGGTTGACCTTTGTTGATAAAGTTGACCATAGTTGTCCACAGTTAATAAGAATAGCTATGGTTGACCATGGGTGACCAAGTTTGACCTTCATTATCTATTAATGTAATATTGTGTTTACGTTACGTTAAAGTTGACTATCATTACATTAATGTTTATCAAATAAGTTGATCATGGCTGATGATACATTGTTGTTGTTAATGTTAATGTTACAATAATGGTCAAAGAGAATTGACAAGGTTGACCATGGTTAGCCATGGTGAACCATTAATCTAACAATGTGTTTATGTTACATTAGTCTTGAACATTGTTACTTAATGTTTGTTAACCATGCCAATTTGATGTTACAATGGTGTTAATGTAAGGTAACATTATTCTTACATTGATGGTTGCAGAGAGTTGATAATGTAGACCATGATTTACCACGATGAACCACTAATGTAATAATGAATTTATGTCACATTATTGAACAAGGTTGATGATGGCTAAACTTGGTGACCATGTTTGGAAATTTTTGAGACTGTTTGACCACCTTTGTACATGGTTCACTATTATTATCAACAAAAAATTGATCATCTAGCCTAATTTACTAGATGGATTGAAGTACACCATGTAAAGCCAATTTTACCATAGTGAAATTGCTTTCACTGTGAGAAATTACCTAATAAACCACCTTTGTTAAGTAATTTATAGTTAAACCCATGAAGAACAATTAAATAAATCACTATTTATTTGATTTTCTTCTATGAATAATTAACTAAACCATTGTTTTATTGTTATTCCTTGTCCAATTTGACCTAATCATGAAACTTAAACAGAAAAATTATTATTTATCCTATTTTTCTCTAAGAATAATTAAATATTATTATTTGTTAAATTTGACTAACTCCCTTAGGAATAATTAAATAAATCCTTATTTGTTTATTATTCCTTAACTAAATCTTTGAGATAATAAATTGATCATTTATTTATTTATTATTTCTAAATAAAAGTTTAAATACTTTTTCCCTCCTAAACAAATATAATAAAATATTTCAAGTGGTTATTCCAAGAATGGGATCAATAATATTTTATTATTGCTCATTATTCGAGGATAACTCAATATTTTTGTTATAAATAGAAAGGTTTTCCATTCATTATTCACTTTTCATTATTTTCTTTTTTGCACTCACTATTGTAACTCTGATTATTTTCATTGTTGCACACCATATTTTTGTTGGGTTTATGCATTATAGAGGAGAGAGACTCTACAAAAGCTGAAGACGTTTGAGGATAGCCAAGAACCCATCCCATAGAGGGGGACTGGTAACATTTATTATTTCTCTTCACAGGTGTTATTATTAAATTATTATTTATATATCTGGTTTCCACTGGATGATAGGAGTTATTACTCTTTCCATTGTTGCTTAACTATGATTGTGGCATAGATTAGAATTTTGGTAGTTTCTGTTTCCATCAACTACTACAAATCTACAATGTTTAACAACCATTTATATTGTTGAGATTTTCTTTCTTCCATAATATTAAGTGGGCTCTTTTCGTACATCCTCGAGAAGAAAACACTACAACAAAATTGATGACTCCACTGGGTTTTATACTTTACATCCAGAAACCTGGGTGACGTTTGGTTCTTAGTTTAATGTTTCCTAGTTTTTTACCCCTAGATCTGATAAATTTCTGACTTCCACAAGCCTTTTGGTCATTTCCGTGGGTCACAGGAACCACTCGCGACAAAGGCGACACTTTTTTCCATGGGTTTTCGACCAGGATCCATGGAACAGAAATGTAGTTTTTAGCCCAAAAAGTGTGATCTGGGCTTCAGAACGCGCCTTTCAGTCCAAAAAGTGCGATCCCTGCAGAGAAACAGGTTAGTAGTGTGATTTTTGGGTTTTAGGGATTTTCTCATATCGGTTTCTAGGTTTTGCAGAGAGCTGTCTGTTGGGTGTTTTACCTCTATCTCATCCCACTTAGGCCTTGATACACTCTTCTTTACTTGTGGAAGTCGAATTTAGCCTCCCCTAGGGCTTTTAGTACACTTCCACCTCTCTAGGAGGAGTTTAATTGAGTGAGTAGTCTAAGTTTCTCCAGTACTTTCAACCACATTTTCCATATATGTACCTTGCTATATCAGATCTGTTAAAATAGGTTGTTACCATCCATAGTGTCACATTTCCACTTGTTTGGTCATTTTCGTTAGGGTCCCATCGGTTTCCCTAAGTGTTTCACCCATCTCCCTATCTTTTTGTAGCAATATTCCCTCTAGTTTTTTGTTGTTGTTGTACCACATTTCAGTAGCTTAGTGTCACTTGATCTCAATAACATTGACCTTTAGATCCATTGACTATTTCAGTGTATTTCCCATCGGTTTAGCGACCAAGCAGTATAGTGTTTGCAAACCCAATTTGGGTGGGGTTTAGTTAATTGTTTTTCTGTTCATTTTCTGTTATTTATTTCAGTTTATTTTCATCAAGATTTTTTTTTATAAACACAACCTGGGCTTAATCAATTAATACACTTGCACACACAAGCACACCTTAAGAGAAGGGAACTTGGTTTACACCACCAAGCCAAGACTTAACATAATAAATTTATCTCCCCACATCAAGACAAAGATATATTGCTAATATCGCTTCACCATTTCCATGTTCTATGTGTCCTATCATCATTGTGCCAACAAGGCGCGTGTTGCGGAGACTATTAGGCCTTCACCCCCAATTTCTGCTTAGGCATATTACTCCTCCCTGTTGAGTTCAAGTTCATAGCCCTCTGAATCCCCATACCGACTCTTCTCTTGGTTCTCCTAATTCCTCATCTAATTCTCAGCCTCCTTCATCGCACATTGTCACCATGTTTGGACCCACAACTAGTGGAGGAACCAAAATTGGTGTTGGCTCCTGTTCCATATCGGTAGTCACATCAAGCGAAACAAGCTCAAGAACCATTCCAGTAGCTCCCATGCTCCCCTTAATGACTAGGTTAAGTCTATTGAATCTTAACCATTTGATAAATGACTCCATACGCCATGATTCTGGTTGGCCCTCTATGCTGACTAAGCTTCCCTCAGACATCCAAAAGTTTGAGGGTATTGCTAGAGAGAATCTTACCAACCATGTTCAAGCCTTCCACATGTGGTGTTTGTCCAACTCCATAACCAATGACTCCATTCATCTTCGGCTCTTCTAATGCACGCTCATTAAAGACATTGCAAGATGTTATGTAGACAAGCCCTCTCCATCTCATTCTATTTTCATGATGCTTGCTAAAGCTTCCTTTCATATTTCCAGTTACCTATATGGGGACACTAGTACAGAGCTATTGACAACATTTTTTTAGTACTCCACCACTCGCCTTTTTGACCATGCTCAAGAGTAGCGTCAAATGAGGAGCACATGTCATGCCTCGTCTTCTAAAGACTGTGTCTATTTAGATTGGTTTCTTAAGAGGCTTTTATCCCCCATCAAGAAAGATGTCACGTCCCATTTTCCTCAGACTGAGGAAGAAGCTCTCCACAATGCTTTGAGATATGATCTAATTTATGCACAATCATGTTATGTCTATACCATCATTCCAGACCTCCCTCATCCTAGAAGTGCCAATGCATCGAGGGAATCTCACGTCGTCGATGGTATTATTAGATACCTTTCACACTCTTTGCCATATACTCAATAGAGTTATGGCTACCAGTAGGGGGGCACGAGTTCCTCCAACACTTATATCCCTCCTCTTGACTAAATATTGCTTGGACCCCAACCCATCTACAAAATTGTTGCTCCTCCTTATGCACAATCGAGCACTCAAGAACCTCAAGGATTAGCACTGCAGCCTCCCATACATCCTTAGCCCCATCAACCACTCCCCCTTAAGGACAATTGTATGCGCAGCAGAGTGCTTCCAATCCCCAAAATTCGAAGAAAAATAATAAGGGGAAGGGTAACAAGGGTAACTATGGTAACCAAGGTAACTATCCTATGAACCCTAGGGGAACCAACCTAACATCATCAACCAACAACAAGGCAGCTAGCCCAAGCAGAATAAGGCTATTTGCATGAATAATCCTTGTGAATGTTGTGGGGTACATGGCCATTATACACATGAGTGTCCTCTTTTATCCCAGATGCGTTAAATGTGGGAAGCTCAAGCAACTTCTAGAGGTTAATAATCGCCTCAAAATCATGTCCCAACCCAACTGGTAGTGCTCACAAATCCTTTCCCTCAGTAAGGATTTGTTATCCAAGTCAGACAACCCACCTCCCATAACCTTCTAGTCCCAGTGACTACCAGATCCTTATGATGAACTCTGATGAGATTAACCCCTCCAATATCAACCTACAAACTCAATTGTGCCAATATGACAAGCCCTCCACTTCATTTGCTACCGAGTCCAAAACCAAAGTATTTGTTGAGCCTCTTATGACACCAAATGGTCCTTTATAGATCCCTCAACCAAAAGTTGAGGCCATTCCTAAGATCCCAAAGGGACAATTACATCGCAATGTTGTTTCTAATAGAGTTGCCCATACATACAGTATAGTAGATGACTTGGCGCAATCACCTGCTGCCATGTCAATGTTGGAAGTTGTCCAGTTGTGCTGATCCCAAAAGAAATATCTACTAACTACCTCAGGTGGAGTGGACCCTTCTGACGATCATTTCATTGTCTTACCAGTTGATACATCAGAGCACTGCCCATTCCCTTCATCAGTTGCTTTCTGGATACCAGTTAGAATCCGTAATGCTATCATCTCCAAATGCATTATTAATGAAGGTGCATCTACTTATGTGATGTCCGCTATTGTTTGGAAATAGCTAAAGTCACTTGAGTTTTTCCCCTCCAACATCACTTTACGTGCTTGGGATGGACACTCCTCCCAACCCCTCGACATGTATCGCAACTCTCCAGTTACCGTTGTGGAAAAGACTGTCTATGTCAACATTGAAGTCATTGATGCCCCGTTGGATTACACATTCTCATAGGTCGTAGTTAGCCATATGCCATGTCTATTGTCGCATCCACGGTCATTCACAAGATGTGCTTCCCCCATGAAGGGAAGATCGTTACCATCGATCAGTTCACTGATTACAAGCCGACATCTGTGACCTCCCCTGAGTCCATTATCTTGTCAATGTCTGACAAACAATCTTCAACTTCTTCTATTAGAGTAGCACCCAGAGTCTATAAAGATTCCTCATTGTTGCACACCTTCCTTGCTCCTCGCCCTCCCATTTCTGAACCTACTTCCATGACTTTTTGCACGTTACAAGCGTCACAGGCTGCCCTTAAGCAGTCTAGTACACCTGATCAACATCCAGCTCATTAGCATCCTTTTGTTTCTCTTCCAGCTGAACCCTCTAGACCCACTCCACTAGGACCTCCTGCATTTTTGGGTACCTCTCCCATGTTCCCACCAAGAACTGTTCCTCCAAGTGTCAACCATCCAGGAGCTATTCCTCTAGGACATTATCCTACTAGCCAGATACCTTTCTTATTCCCCCCCTCCAGGAATTTTTTCTGTACCTGTCATTGCTTCACTGGTCCTTTCTAACATGACTCTAGGGATCCTAGTATGGTACATCGGCCCCCCTGCAAACATTCTACTTGGTCAGCCAAGACCATATCACACTTTGACCCTGGTTCAATCGATCCCCATGACCCCTACCGCTACTTCAGTGCCATTACAATCTCAACAGGATCCAACTCCTATTGTAAAAGCATCAGGCTAGGGGGAAAAGCCAAAAGGAAAGCTTCGAATGATAAGGCTCCTCAAGCTCCTCCAGTCCCTAAGCCCCCAAAGTCATCACCACCATGTGCTTTGTGTCAAGTTGTTGGGCATGCCACCAACAATTGTCTTGAACTTCCTTAACTTAAACCTTTGGTTCATGAGGTGTTCCTTGAGTCGAATATTTGAAGTCCTACTAGTCACACCTAAAAAACTAAGAATTCTTTGCACAAACTATTGGACACCTAATCCTCAATGGGTTAGTGTGGAAGCCGAATGGAAAAAAGGAGTCCAAGAGACCTTGGGATGTGTAACCCAACGGTCACAATATGTACTATAAGTTTATATCTCTTGTTAATAAAAAAAAGGTATTCTCATGTTTTATCTTTCCTATTCTATTGCTGCCCATGTGTGTTTAACATGGTATCAGAGCAAGCGTATTCCTGCCCTGCATAATTAAGTTGGGTCATTTGTTTTATGGCCTTTCTGTGCAAGTTATTTCTACCATGAATTTCATGAATATTTCTTCAGCTAAATTTTAGCTTCAACCTGTTAATACCACCGCTGGTATTTTCTCTTCTCTAAGCGGTTTTTATAATCCTGAACATATAACGCTGCACTCCCCTGATGCTATTTCATATAATCCGTTGTTCATTACTATTCCTGTATTGCCCAATGCTACCTCCTGAGAATTGTCTTTTGATATTCAAATGCCTCTCCTCGCAGGCTGCGCTGCCATATGATTGCATTTGTTAGAACTGTGTTTAATGATGCATTGCTCACCTCTACCATATGACTGCATTTGTCAGAACTGTGTTTAATGCGTTTTTATCTCAGTTTCATATTCTTCTCTAACTGCAATGCTCCCATAGAGAAACACCAAAAATTTGTAACGCTAGTCCATTGATTTGAATCCTGGTGTCAGAGGATTTCATGTATAATTGCCACAGTATGCTTCTCCATTTCCACCGAAGCTGGATCTAGATGTCTGGCATCTAATAAGGTGATATGTATGGTTGTTCCATCCAATGCTCCGTTGTTTAACGTTGCTCCATTCTTGTATTGCGTAAAAGGATTTACAGTGCTCCAGTAGAGGCTTTCCATGGTCTAGCTCAACAATAGATTGTCCTCTTACATTCCAAACTATACAAATTCTTTTGCTCGACTTTGCAGCGACTCTATTAGGAGACCGAAGTCTATTTGTTGATCCATATATGAAACTTCAATATGATTGTGTGCAGATGCTGCACACTTGCGCGTTATCGTGATTTTGATATACGTATCAGAACCAAAAATGCTATGCACGATCTATAGAGTATCACACTGGTAGCAGAATTTGATGGGACGAATGATTTAGTAAATAGTGCGAAATCAAGAAAATGGTGTTAGAAATGGGGCAAAACCTTGTGGTGGACTGGTTATGGCTTTGACTGCTCTATGTGAAACTTCAACTCCTTATATTGGTGGGAGCGGGAGCTTTAGCTGTAGTTGTTGCTGCTCATTCATTGCATTAACGTCTATGTTGAATGTGCCGTGTGAAGATGAAGAACAAGAACCAAAGTTTCAATGCCCCTTCGTTTATCTTGTCTGCACGCCAACCTGTCTGGAAGGAATGCAATCTAAAATGACAAAGATCCAACCCGGCTACAACTATCATTGAAGAGCACCTAAGATGCAAGGCGAGTTGAACTTTAGATGTGGTGGTGCTGCTTTTAATCAGATCTTTCATTGGATTGAATCAGAGAACGTGGAGGTGAGTTGAACTTTAGATGTGGTGGTGCTGCTTCTAATATTTCATTCGATTGAATCGGAGAATATCCACATTCCAAACCCTTTTTCATGTCTTTAATCATTTTATGAAAAGTTGCAGATAATTTATGCCTGGAGCTAGCTGTTAGTGTTTCTAATACACATCAACTTGTAGCACATTCTGTATCAATCCTTTGATATTGTATGCCATCGTTATCATCATAACTGTTGTGTTTTTTCTGAAAGTGGCAATGGCATGGATGGCCTCACTGCTACCTGTATTGATGATTTCTCTTGGACAACATGATCATGTTGGATCTGATATTGTTTTATACCCAGTTCATCAGAGATAGCAATAGAAAGCTCCATGTCTTTTCCAATCGGTTTAGTTTGTTGGTCTGCTTTGCGACCTCGACAGAGGGAGGCTAAAGGAAAAATGTTGGTTATGGTGTGACCTGAATTATCATTTCCAGACTATGTAATTTGCATTGTCTTGACATTGCATACGTTGTATATGGAGACCTAGATGTGGTTTTAGGTATGTTGACTTTTCTTGAAGGCCTAAATACGTTGGAACAAGTTCTTATCGGGGACTGAAAACAATGAATTGTGTATGCGTTGAATGCCTTGGTACGGTGTGAATCCTGCATTCATTAATATATTCGTTAATCCTAATGCGGTCATATAAAAACCTGTGTATCTGTTCTTCCTTGCCCTGTGTTCATGGTTGTGTTGAATTTTCTGCCACTCCTGCGCATTGAGCTCCAAAAAATAAAAAAAATAAAAAAAAAATTGATTCATATTTTTATGATTGTATCACCGTAGAGGAATTAAGGTTAAGTCGTGGAATGGCATTGGTTCGTGTGCATTGAAAGGAATAGTAGTTTATCTTTGTGTGCTAAATGTTGAGACTTTGAGTGGCCGTGGTATACATCAAACAAATTTTCAAGGATTGTGTTGAATGGTATGGTTGTGTGCAACTCTTATGTGCATTGAACCCTCGTCATTGAGCCATTGGAATGGTCAAATGTTGCTACCTTTATTTAACATACCGATTTTCTTCAAAAGCCAAGGCGTTGGGGTTGAAAGAAATTTAGTTATGCACGTTTAATCATCAAAACAACAAAGCCAATGTTGATCATGAAAATGTTGAAGAAATTCCATGCATTCATCCCAAGAAGCACTGAATGACAGATCTTAGAAAATCATTTAAATTTTGGTAAAGGAATCTACACAAGGTAGAGACACAAGCTATCACTATAGCTATAGTTCCTCCAAGTTTCCAGTCCTTCATAGGCTTGAAATCACTGGTAACTTTGGGGAAATTGATCAAGATCTCAAGTTGAGGAAAAGAAGACATTGTATGTCCGTACATTTGGAGTCAAAGGGATTATTGATAAAGGGACATGGACTTGTCCTATAGCAAATCATGAACTAGTTGCAGAGTGGCACCTTTGGTAGCAGCGTACATCACTACAAATATCTTCATGCAAATCTGGTATCTCAAATATTGAAGTGGACTATTGTTGTCTTTGAAGAAAGTGGCAAGATTAGAGAATTGTGTTATAATTGTGAAGTTTTGATAGCCATCATTTAGTGAAGGTGTATTTGAAGGATCCAAGCAAGTTTGCAGTTGCTGCTGCCCCAGATGTGGTATTAAAAATCATTATAGTCTTTGTCTACATATATATGCATTGATTCCTTGATTCATTTGTTGCACATTTACAAAGGATTTTTCTGTGTCTTTGTACTATGAGTGGCTATTACTTTTCTGCACTGAGTAGTAGTTGTAATCAGTTTTTAGGGTGTAAATCTGACATTGAAGAAAAAAAAAATGGCTAAGATCAGTGAAGTATTAGAGTTCCTCAAAACTCTCATATTGTTTACTAATCATGAAACATTAAAAGTCAGCAAAGTTTCTCTCACAAACATTCAAGTCTGTCTACAAATTGCACAAGAGAAAATTGATTTTTTGCAGCTTGAAACTCAGCTACAGCAAGAAGAATTAAAACAGAGGAGTCATCATTCTGAACCTATTTCTGTTCAGACAGACTCCCATAAATAGCAAGTCAATATTGTTGAAGTTCATTCAAATCTAGTGCCCAATAAAGCAACAATTGTACATGTAGATCTAGAAACTTAGTCTGCACTTCCCAAGCCCGTCATCAGACCTTGGGAACACCTTGTCCACAACAAGCACAGAACTGGTCTTGGATATGACAAGGACTTGTCCTTTCATATTCCAGACTACTCTAAGCCCATTTAGTTTTAGAGTGTTGGATTCATTCATGACAGTTCACCTGCTCCTCATGATAGTTCACCTCCAGCTGTTCCAGACTCTGCCTCTCTTCCATAGCAGCAACAACAACAACAACAACAGATTGTGAAATGCCAACATTGTGACCGAGTTGAACATTTGAAAGATCACTATTTTGATCTTCATCCATGTAAGCACTGTCATAAAACCAGTCATTCTTCACACAGATGCTTCAGAAACAAACGTCATGCAAGAACAAAGATTCATCTGGGATGGATCGCTTCTGGGCAATGGGCATCAACAACCAAGAAGATATTCCAATCACATGTCAGAACTTGTTCCACAATATTGAACAGTCTTGAAGTTGATTTTTCTTCGTCATCTCACCTTGTATCTGATAGGGGGGGAAATGATGGTCATCTACAAGCTTCAAAGCTAGATCAAGCGAGCCTGAGCCACAACCTGCCACACCAAGTTTCAGAGTTGTAGCCAGAAACAAAGATGCCCGTGAACATTCCTTCAGTTGGCAATCTGGGACACTTCCTCTAGCAAAATACTTCAGCTTCTTGCCAGTTTCGGAAGAATTCCAGGAACAAAATTGAGAACACTTCCTCTAGCAAAAGAATCCAGCTTCTTGCCAGTTTTGGAAGAGTTCCAGGAATCACATTAAGCATTCCAGAGTTGTTGGTGATCCTTAAACCATCACAGGTTGAGACTTCCCTTTTCAGGTTGAAGTTCTCCCTTTTATGTGGGGTGAGACCTCCCTTTCATGGTTGAAGTTTTCCCTCTTCAAAACAATAGGAGCACTTCCTCCAGCAGAAGACTTTAGCTTCTTACTAGTTTTGGAAAAGTGTCGGGAACTACACTAAGCATTCCAATGTTGGTGGACATCCTTAAACCACCGCCCTTTATACCAACATTTCAGAGAGCACATTTAGCCTAGTGCTGCCATGCATTTTTGTACATTTTGTATTACATCTCTCTTCTTGGACTCATACATAACCCTTCGGATTAAGGGGGGCATGTTGGACACCTAATCCTTAATGGGTTAGTGTGGAAGTCGAATGGATAAAAGGAGTCCAAGAGACCTTGGGATGTGAAACCCAACGGTCACAATATGTACTATAAATGTATATCTCTTGTTAATAAAAAAGGTATTCTCATGTTTTATATTTCCTATTCTATTGCTGCCCATGTGTGTTTAACACAAACCACCCTTGTACCCTGTGTGATATTGATGGTCAATATTGCCATTGTTGCCCTCGTCTCGATGAATTCACAATTGCCTCAGGGCGATTTGTGAATACGAGGCCTCTTGTAGTGGAGACTCTACTCCTCTACTTATGGATTCTAGTACTACCAGTGAACTAGAACAGGGAAACTCTGGCCCTACTATTGTGATCCCTCCCCCTGATGTTGAGATGATGGACACCACAGGCCCCATTCTTAACCTATCATCATCATTGAGTTCCTCGAAGGAAAACCTTTTTGAAGTTTCTGCACACGTTTCTATCAAACCTCTGATGAAACAATTCCAGGTCTCAACATTAGTAGTTCCTCCATCTAACAATCTATTGTCTACCATTCAAGACAATGAGTATGTGAACCTTATTTCTCAGGTTGATGCACCTGGTAATCCCATTGCATCATGTAGTCAATCTTCCTCCATTAGCCCATCTGCCATCTTGACGAGGACACCATGGAAGCTGAGTCTACCCATGATTACCCCTAAACTTAAGTAAGGGGGCATTTCTTCAGATGATTTTAAAGGCCATTTCCTTCCTAATTCTCCCCATGCACTCTACCTCTAGAAACTTCACTCATAGCACATCCCTTTGATTTACGTGTCTTTATTTCTGCCATGAAGTTAGGTAGATTGCATCATCTCATTAGTTGTCTTTTGCACCTTTTAGATGGATCCACCATCCACACCATATTTCAGTCATGTCAATGGTGCAAGTCGCTTCTCCCGAAATCTAGCCTCGGCAGCCTGGGCCACTTTTCCACCCCTTGCATACGGTTGTCCTTTCGAATGGCGTGTGCATTGGATCTTCCACCAATGATCAGGCCGAATGTGATGTAGTGATAGGTTTGTTATTCGATGCCCTTTCTCATTGCATCCTTCATCATCATGTTCATTTAGATTCCTTGCTACTTATCATGCAATTGAATTGTGTGTATCATGTGCATAGCCAAGTCCTATTTAGAAAATATCTACGAGTGAAGGTATTGATACGTGAATTTGAAACAATTACATTAATTCATGTTCCTAGAGCCCAAAACCACTATGTAGATACCATCGCAAACAAAATTAGATTAGAATTTATCACATGTATACCATAGAAGATAACCATAAGGAAAACAAATGGTGCACCATCATCGTCATATAAAATGCATAATCATATTATGTATGATATAAGTGTTGGAGTCCACCACTCTAAATACATCCAGTGCACCCATTTCATACTAGGGGGGACATAGGCCCCTACATCTCCTTCTCCTCCTTTGGAGGATCTCATGCCGATTTGGGCCGAGATGCTTGAATCCACTTTGCGAGCACTCGGAACACCGTGGTGCTCCACAAACTCCTCCTGCTAGGGGGCATCACTCCCACCTTCGCATACTAGATCAGTTCCCTCCATCACATATCTTTGTGGATAGTATCCCATGATTGTGGGCATGATGGTTTTCCCTAGCCATCATCTTAGTTAAGTCTTGACCTCAATCCCATTGGATCTAGGTATGGTCAATTATCCTCCCATTCCTTGCATAGTTTGTCCTACCAACCTTGCTGGTGAGCCATATGCAAATCGCATATCGTATAAGTTTGATACCATATCTTCAAATTTTCTACTCTATGTCCATGTAGTCCCCATGTTTGACTTAGTGGATGAGAATGATTCTATACCTCCTATAGTAGTTCATTCTTGTTTTCCTCTTCCCTTAATTCTTTACTAGGAACAATTGTTCCAAGAAGCATTTAGGCCATCTTTAGACAAGTAAGGCTACTTGCTTGAAAGTTGTAGATCCCAATTTCAATGGTTGGTTTTTTTGCTATGATTTCCATAAGATTTAGGGCCTTCTTGTCCTCTCAAATTAGAGGGAAAACACCCTTTTATAGAAAAACCCACAATTTTTCTATTGCCCATTGCAACTAGACTATAGCTCAATTTGGAAAACTATCAAGCACCACTAAAAATCTATCACCAAGCTCTAAAATGGGTCTTCGTCGGTTTTTGATGATTTGACACTTCACCCAGAAACCATTTTTCCAATAAGGTCACTTTGTCATCTTTGAAAATCAAACTTCATCATAAAGAGACACTTGTATTTTGAGTTCCACCTCCTCTTAATACTTGTTGTACCATATGTCAATTTTTGT
Organism: Pinus taeda; assembly: GCA_000404065.3. Classification (NCBI taxonomy): domain Eukaryota; kingdom Viridiplantae; phylum Streptophyta; class Pinopsida; order Pinales; family Pinaceae; genus Pinus; species Pinus taeda. Next base: position 49,768 of record APFE030948141.1, on the reverse strand, counting down.
CATGAGTAAGCATCATTTACTCATGTTTTGATGGTCCCCATCAAGCCTCATCTGTGTGGCAGCGTCATCAAGTCACCCTTGTTTAGAGCATCCACGATGAGTCACCCTTGCATTCTTGGAGTATATTTCATGTCCCATCATCTTAGTTCATAGTATTCCATCCATATTTTCATACCATTCATCTTGTGTTTCCCATTTTGGCCTCTAGTCATAATGTCCCCATCCCCTTCGTAGTTGAGTCAATTTCTGCCAGGTCATCCATGCACTTTATGCTCTGACAAGGGTAGTCGTCTGTTTGACCCTCAGTCCCCTTTTTCCCCATTATCCTTGGTGTCAGTCCATCAATAACACCACTATTTTCCCTCATGCTTTAGTTGAGGACCCTCATTGCCTCATCTATCATGGACCCTATTTTGTCGACATCAACTCACTTATTCCAGAATAATGATCTAGAGGGCGGTGTATCTTGATTCAATCTTCCATTATTATTCAGTGACTTGGATCAAGCAGAAGTTCTCATTATTTCCCTTTGACTTGGTCATTTCATGTTTGTGATCCATACACTTAATGGTCTAATGATGCAACATATTGTACGAGCGATTCCCGGGTGTGTGTGAGATGTTTCACACCTCACAAGGGGGTGGCCCTTTAGGTATCCCCCAACATGCTCGGATGCATACCTACTATACTATAGCCTCAAATGTAGTTTTGGAGAGTTGATGTCTTCAGTTCCTACCGATCACAATGTTCATAGGATGCACGTATCCTCTAGACGATCCATTAAGTTTTGAAGAGCCCTTCCTTGTTTGGGAGGGCTGCTCTGGTTGTTCTACCCTCACTCCCACCCATTTTTTGATGGAAGGGACTTTGTATCTCATGTACTTAGATATTATTGTATTCAACCCTGGCTCATGTTTTTTCCCAGTGCATTATGTATATTGGACACATTGTATTATTTTTTGGCTCTATTATGCTAGCATGTCATGTACCATTCAGCATGTACTTCACTGCTCAATTTTATATTTCTGGGTGAACTATTATTTTTGTGCTAAGTTATCTCGGCGGGTATGGGTATGCCTCCCCCACCTCATTGAGGTCAAGTACCACAACATAAAAGGAGACTTGCTTTACTCTCTCCTTATCTGTCCCTATTGTATTTTAGTTCAACTTCATTGGTCTCTCTCTCTCTCTCTCTCTCTCTCTCTCTCTCTCTCTTTCTCTCTCCTTGACTCCCTTGTGTTGTATAAGTGATTGTGTCTTTACAACATACTTCATTTATACGTTTTTCTTCTAACACTCTTATGTTGGGGGGCAATCTGTTATCACCAAAAAATTGATTATCTAGCCTAATTTACTAGATGGATCAAGATACGCCATGTAAAGCCATTTTTACCATAGTAAAATTGCTTTCACTATGAGAAATTACCTAATAAACCACCTTTTTTAAGTAATTTATAGTTAAACCCATGAAGAATAATTAATTAATCACTAATTAATGTGTAGATTATCTTTCAGATTCATCACATTAGCTTTCTTGTTGATCGACATTTCAAACCAGCAATGGTGATTCATCTTCAAGATGTGAAAGATTATTGTCTGTTAAAGTTGACTAACTCGCTTAGGAATAATTAAATAAATCCTTATTTTTTTATTATTCCTTAACTAATTCCTTGAGATAATGAATAAATAATTTATTTATTTATTATTTCTAAATAAAAGTTTAAATACTTTTTCTCTCCTAAACAGATATAATAAAATATTCCAAGTGGTCATTCCAAGAATGGGATCAATAATATTTTATTATTGCTCATTATTCGAGGATATTTCAATATTTTGTTATAAATAAAAGGGTTTTCCATTCATTATTCACTTATGATTATTTTCCTTGTTGCACTCACTATTGTAACTCTGATTATTTTCATTGTCGCACACCATATTTTGCTGGTTTCATGCATTATAGAGGAGAGAGACTGGACACAAGTTGAAGACATTTGAGGATAGCCAAGAACCCATTCCATAGAGGAGGACTGAGTAACATTTATCTGTTCTCTTCACAGGTGTTATTATTAAATTATTCTTTACATATTTGATTTCCATTGGATGATTGGAGTTATTACTCTTTCCTTTGTTGTTTAACTATGATTGTGACATAGATCAGAATTTTGGCAGGTTTTGTTTCTATCAATTGTTGCAGATCTACAATGTTTAATATTCATTTACATTGTTGAGATTGTTTTTCATCCATAGTCTTAAGTCGGCTCTTTTCATGCATCATTGAGACAAAAACACTACAACAACTATCGCTAAATGTGGTGAAGTCATGGTTGACCCTGAACACTATAGTCTATGTTGTCCATGTTAACCATGGCTAACTATGGTTGGAATCATTAAACTTGTTGGACACCCAATCCACTAAAGGTTTTGGGTGTGGAGTGTGAACAATCATTAGAGTCCAAGAGACTGCTTGGTATATGAAAACAAAGGGTCATACGCATTGTATAAATTTATTTCATTGTGAAACTAATTACATTCAACATTCTATCTTACTTTTTATATCCATTATTTTATGTTGCTTAACATGGCATCAAAGTGGGCGAATTTTAGCCCTGGTCAAAATTGAGCCACTAGTTTTGTGGCCATTTCATTCTTTCCATTTTGGCCATGATTCTCTATACATCTAACTATGTTGAGTAGATAAACCATGTATTTCTTAGAATTTGACATTTCTTCCCTATTCTCGACCATTTTTCTTCCTCATTCCTGCTTCTCTACTCACATCTCCATTTAGGAATATTCTATGTGCAAAAACACTCCTTTCTACATAAACCTACCAATTCACTTCCTATCTCTCTACACCTTGATTCCTCCCTACAATAGTAACATTGGAAATTTCGTTATTATTACTCTCTGCTACCTATAATAGCCCCCTTCAGTTCTCAGCATCTTGAGTCTTTGTTTTACCATAATTTTTGTTTTTTCGATTGATCTAAGTCTATAGAGGTTTCATGCCACTAACACGTTGCCACTTCCTTGACAAACCTAACTTTTGTCTACTCATGTTATCTACAAACTAAGTTAATCTCACTGTGACATTTAAATAATAATTAAAAAAATTGTTCACTCCTAGCCAACGTACTAATTGTTTGCAATGGAAATAATTTGTAGAGGAGATTTAATTTTCACATTGAATGGTTGTATTCAAAATATCATGAAGGGATATTGAAAAATATTCTATTGAATCCTACAAGGGAATAATATGTTTCTCCTACACTATTAGCATAATACATTTCTCATGTACCTTGCATCACTAGATCATGTCTTTGTTATCAAGGTCAAATATTACATATTTTTTGCATAGTTGTTACTCTACCTGTGCATGAGAAACCTTTTCTCTTGTTAAAACTTTAACTCATCTCTTTGTGTTGAAGAAACCATAGCCTCCCATTTTCACAATCGGTGTCCATTCTTGTTTATTCTAAGGGACTAAGGGTCAAATATTGGACTTGGACACATTGTGGTCCTTCCTTCTTACAACATTATCATCGTATTTTCAACTAAGCATTCAAGATATATCATGCAAATTGGCCTAGTATGCACTGTTTATCTAAATCAAAGAAACAAGGCCCTTTTTTAAGACATTGAAAGCAATTAGAGGAGGGATACCCATTCACTTTCCTTAGTTTGGTATTTTTAGATTGTAGAAACAACACGACTTGTGGGAAATTGATAATTGTCTATACCATTTGATTTTTAATAGTGGATTTAACTTGAAATAACTTACTTTCCCCTTGGAATCTTGAATTGGCCTAGTATGCACTGTTTATCTAAATCAAAGAAACAAGGCCCTTTTTTAAGACATTGAAAGCAATTAGAGGAGGGATACCCATTCACTTTCCTTAGTTTGGTATTTTTAGATTGTAGAAACAACACGACTTGTGGGAAATTGATAATTGTCTATACCATTTGATTTTTAATAGTGGATTTAACTTGAAATAACTTACTTTCCCCTTGGAATCTTGAATTGCAAAGTTTATTTCATATTGAGGGTGATGTAATATGGAAAGTAGTTATTAAGTTTAAATTAAAATACCAAAAAATCATTGCCTACATATCATGTGTCTTTCCGGCCCCCATGTGACAAAACAATAAATTCAATAATTTAGTGTTGAGCGTAGAATCAAGTTTGGAAAACATCACATCAAGAATGTAAGAGACAACCAGCTATTGATATCATTCTATCCCTAATATCAATTTCAAATTGTTTCATCAAATTGCAATGGAAGGAATTATACTTGAAGGACTAATGTTGGCTTCTTGTGAACCTGAACTCTTTGCATTCAAGAAATTTAGTTGCAACAAAGCCTAGAATTTTTATTAAAACATCAATCACCCCAAACCCAAAAACAATACATATTTTCAGTTTCCTTTAAGACTCAATCTCCACATTGATCTCTTATGGAACTTTGTAAGTTGAAACTTAAATTGGTATCTTGGAGGGCCTCACCAACACACATGAGACAAATTTATCTTGGAAACAATATTTAGGTTTGTCTCTCCTCATAAATTTGATAGTGGTCATGTTCTGGTGCTGGACCCACCAACATGTCAAGGAATCTCCCCAATAAGAAGTCCCAACTAGATGTCAGACTGTTTGGTGTAGGATTCCTAGTAGTGGGTCATATTGTATCGCCTTGATCGTGGTTGCGTGCAGAGGTATGTAAGATGTCCATGTTGGTAGCGAGGGTGTGACACATGCAACAAGTCAAGGTAGGTACATGAACGGTTCTAAAACACGGAGGGTGAGGTGAGTGCGCCCCTTGGAAACCTGTGAAAGCATGGAGTTAAGAAGGGAACACGTGAGCAAAGATGAATCACAAATTGGAAGGAAAGTAAGCTAGAAACCCATAGTGATGGTTAAAGCAACAATACATTTCAGTAATATTCATACATACATATACAGAAAGAGTCTATACACACATGCGTAAGCAAGCAGATACATATATCATTTAGAGTAAACAAGATAGATGAAATACAATACGAAATATGCATGAAACATGTTGGCTCTATTATATTAAGATGTGAAAGTTCCAGTCATACAATTCAACCATGAACAACCACTAGTTCCAATACCGGAATGTTATAGTCACTACTGCATGCTCCTCCAAAGAGATATACTAGCCCTGCACAGTGGATAAGCCAAGGCTTGTTACAATACTCTCCAAGATTTCACTAAGATACTCTTATCAAAAGCTTGGCTGACAAAAAGCCCCTACAATAAGTTATGAGGGACTATATATAGCAAATGGTGGGGTGACCCTTGACATTCCCCTTTCTCACTCTTCACCTACCCTCATGATTCTTCACCTACTACATGACTGTTACATTCAACTATCGACACTTGAACTTCCACTTGACATGACATTACATACAATATGCACATGTACCCATGTGAGACAAAATATGCTTGAGCAAACCATGCAAGACATCACTATGATTTAGACAACTGTGGGAAGACCACCTCTTAGACATCCTCACGATGGTCGACAGTGGCAAACTAATGCCAAGCTTGGTAGTCCACGATGGTGTTCTTGTACTTTGTGGTGACATCTTACTAGAAACAAACTCTTGCCTCCGTTACATCCAGGTACACTTCTCCAGCTCCTCTATCCAAATCGTCTAATAACATGCACATCATTGTCTTGAGTGTGGCCAGACCAATGAGATACTGATGCATGGTGTCTACATTGATCACCAAGTCTACACTGGTGGTTATGTGCATCAACTCATCAAAGTACGAGTCAAGCTCAACTCAAACTTGTGCCTTTGTCTTTCCCTCGGTGAGTGTCCCAATAGATGGTACTGCATGTGCATGCACAACAACATCCATACTCCTCAACACCCATGCACGGGAAGCCTACAAACTAGTGATGAGCTGTGGAAGATCTCCATAGTTTCGGATCTGACTTCAGATACGTGCCTTCTGCTCGATTGCTCTAGGCTTCGTCATCTTGGGAAAGTGTAATTGGGCTCCATTATGTCTCATTGTCCATGTTTGCATGTAATCGACAACAGTATGCACGTTTGACAAGATATGTGCTTTCCTAGCACATCACTGTTGCCAATTGTTGATATGCACAATTGCTTTATGCACGGTACCAAACTTGGAATACAATGCTCGCATGACTGTCTCAAAGGACAATACTTCATCCAGTATCGCCTTCTTCAGCTCTGCTTGGGCGAATGTTGTAACCAATTCTCCTCCTTTCTTGGTCGTCTTTAACTACTTAGCCATTTGCTCGTTCTCAGCTATCAATAAGCTAACACTTGAGCTAGTGGCTTTGGCATATGCTATAGTAGCATCGGCCAACTCTATTGTATTTTTCCGCATGTCAGAAATGATCACTTGTTCTTTAAACTACACAGGAGATGTGTTGCCATCTGGAGTAGACACTCTGTGTGATTGCACAACTCTATGTTGTCACTCGTCAAATAATATGTTGTGCATCTCTCAATCTGGATTGTCTCCAAGGATCTCAGTATCTCCTTGGTCACTTGGGACTTGCTCTACTTCCGGATTCGGTGAAGCTGGTGGGTCGACATCTCGGTGGTAAGGCATTAGGTTGATGTCTTGCTATAACTCTTTCTGCTTCATATCCATATCCATCTATTGAAGTGTGTGTTCAATCTCTTGAGCGAAGTCCTACTCCTATAACTGCTCACCCGGCTTGCTTGGTGCTAGATGTCCATATGTGTATACTACCTGTACGAGTGTAGTTTCATTTGTTTGTACATGTTGTGATCCTTTTTGTACCTGTTCTTTCTCACTTCCTTCTCATATCTATGCAACTCCTGTTCCTTCCAGAGTTTCTCCTTTAACTCATGCAACTCCTTCATTGTTTCCTCCATCCTCTGTCTTTCTCTCTGCCTTTGCGTGGTCCTCCTATTGCACTATTGCCTCTTCACATCTATTGCCAAAGTTGTTTTCTACTTAAGCGAGTCTTATCTAAACTTGCAGCTTTGTTCTTCCTCTGCATTGTCGACACACTTTCTCTTACCTTTCTCGCATGCCAGTATGTTTACCTCTACTGCTGCTAATGTTGGTGCTCTCTTGAATGCTACTTCACTAAGAATCCCATAACAATACTGACCAGTTCATTGGTCCTGAAGAAGTAGAAAAAAATATCTCCATGATTCTTCCTCTGCCCAATGACATGCCTTGTGGATCCACTGGAACTATACTCTCACACAGTGATCTTTCAAATTACAATGTGGGTCATATGGATTGAAGCTTTAGACATTGAAAGGATATTTCTTGATCTCCTCTGTTTCGACATCTGCATGCTTGAGGTTCCATATCTTGTACAACATGATCCATAATAAAAGAGTGGACCAAGGTGCCTTCTTCTTCCGGTGCACCCTAGATGACAGTCCTACCGAGATGTGGTATCATACTTCTTGCATGATTAGCTTGTCCATGGAAAACTACGACAAAACATGTAGAGACATCTCCACATTATACATCTGTATGAAGATGTCAGATGGTGAGGCATACCAATCCGCTATGTTGATTAGTTCTTCCAATGCTGCCTTCGACATGAAAGGTGGATCCTGCTCAAATATCATCCTGTACACCAGGGTGACAAAATTATCTTATAGCTGTGTGATAACTCCTCTAAAGCTGCATTCAGAAAATAGTTTACAATAAGTATTGAGAGAGGTTTCCACTGATTTCCATGCCCACTTCATGCCCGAGAACTGCGAATGGGCACAGATTGCATCCAAGATGTAGGTGGACATGTATATTTCTACTTGCTAACCTTTGGGTGGCTGCCAAGCTCCTATGACCTATTCCTTTAGCCTGCCATCCAACATGTCGGACCAGGTGCATGCCTTGCCTTCACTAGCCAGTTGGCCCAACGTGATCACCCAACTCTGTGGGAAGGTCTTCGTGCTCTCTTGGCCATACAAGTGACATGCAAAGATGACCAAGTATTGATACACATTTCGCAGTATCTTCGTCTTGTAAAAATGTTTGGCTGTCATCCTCAATTTGGCTAGCTCCTTTACCTAGTTCTTCAAGATATCCCTAGAGATGGCATTGCCACTCGATGTGCTAAAGGGTGTCTCCATGGTGATCACTGGCTTCAACAAATGGTACATATGTTGATAATCATGTGCCATGAAGGTAGCAATATTCATGCCACTGACACTGCTCAATGTCATCATCTTGGGATCAGTGTGCGAGACAATCTAATTTATCATGTTTGCGCATGGGAATGTGGGATACCTACATGTAATCCGTATAAGACGAACTTGTGAGCTCACATAGAATTGGTGGTCTTCGAGATCATCTCCAAATGTTCCTGAGAATGCATCATTGACATCTTTCCATTTCATCTTGGTGTCTTCACAGATTAGTAAACACGTAGACACTCACTCAACTACTGCTCTAGTTGCGCTTTTGTCAGTGTCCTTTGATGCTACTCCCTTGGAGGCCATTGATCCTAAACTACTGAGAGATGGATGAGCACCTGTTGTATCTAGAGACATGGTGACATGCATGGAAAGAAATCTGTCAGTTTAAACCAAAGCAAACTTGAGGGTTCACATGCAACAAACCTGGGGAACTGTTGGAAAGGATTGCACAATTTTCACTGGGAGGTCAAGAAAATGACTACTGGAACTGCACAAAAGGTAGTCTGGATTGTAGGGAAGCTAGTTGACTCCTTGAATTGTGCAATTCCTAATCCAGACTACCCTGCTGGGTTCTACAATTGGGCAATGCAGAATTTCAGCTCGCAAGTGCTGCAGGCCCAGGTGCTGCATTGCGCAATTTTTTGGGCCAGTAGTCACTGCCTCTCAAAATTGTCCATGGAAATACTGGAGGGCAGTCACTTGCTAGAATTGGGATTTTTTTGGGAGGAAGAAAAAGTCTTCCCTCTCAGAATTGCGCAATGATATCTTGGTGAGGCAGAGTTTGGGCTAAGGTTGTGTAGACCCACCAACAAGCAACTAAAAGAAAATGAAGATGTGAATGCATGGCGATACTGCGTGCAAGAACAAGTGAATGATCATGCATGCAAATAATGAATGAAAGGTTTAGAAATCAGAACAACATGCATGTGTGTGAAATGAGTCGCTGAATCGATGGTCATTCGTGCAAAAGAGTGTCATGCATGTGACAGTATTGAGATGCTAACGAAAAATGAAATAGTGTTTCTACAAGCTAACACGCATGAAAATGACAGAAAGCATTCGTAGAAATCAAGCAGACAACACTCACACAAGCCGAAACAATAAAAGCAACAAAAATGCTGCAAAAGTCAATTTAAGCGGACTTACCCAGAAAAAGCTGAGCTGGACGTGTCAAAGACTCCTCAATGTGTTGTGGGATGTCAGAGCTCCAAGATTGATGTGAAGAATGAGCTTTGAAGCATTGAATAAATAAGTTTGAGGCTCATGGCGTGCATGCCGCAAATCTAGGAAAAAGAGACACTTGGAGGAAAGTTCCTAAAATGATCTTTGCATGTAACCTCTTGCTGCTAAAAATAACTCCCTAAAATCTAGGGATGCTTTTTTCATGTTGCTTTTCCCTATTTCGGGAAAAAGCAGCCCATGCATGCAAGCCAAGTTTCCTCGGTCTCGGGTGGAACCAGTCAACTTAGGCAATTTCTAGGAGAAAATTGGGCTGGATGTCTGGAGGGATTGCTCAATTTCTGGAAGGAGCAGCTGATCGCTGCCAAGAACTACACAATTTTTGGGCTAAGCAGCACTGTTGGGCCATATTGCACAATTTTCACTGGGAATACTGCTCGAAATGATTGCGCAGTTTCTTGGCCCAATAGGATGCCAGCAAATTTGTGCAATTTCTAGAGGGAAGGCTAGTTCCCCACCTAAATTGTGCAATTTCTTGAGAAAGCTCCTCAACCAGTAGCTGGATCAAGTCTGGAGTGGAAGCCTGTGAGGGGAGTGAATCAATTTATCATGCACAGGCTGGAAAGCTTCTATAAAACAATTGAAGCTCATGCACTTGATAGTGCAAGACATGCTGGTGAGGATGGTTGGTAGGGAGGCTACAAAATGAAGCTAAGGAAAAATTTTGGAGGGCGTTTGTAGCCACTACAACACTTGGTGACGCAATGGTAGAACTCCACCTCTCTAAATGTACCTTGTTTGTGAAAAGAAAGTCTAACACCTCTGGAAGTATTGTTCAGACCACTGTTTTTCTTAGTTTCCACACATTCTTGATTGTAAGATGTAGCATCTGCCAAGGCCTTTGTCGGTTGACACACATTCCAAACCAAATCAACACAATTGTTTCGACTGGGTTGAGGGGTATATTGGTGCACAAGAAGTATGGTTGTGAGAGTTCTAGTTTCATCTCTGGTGTTGCTCCGCTGCTAGTAGGCCTGAACAATACTCTCGCAGATTCGCGTAGGAACACAAGCATCATTCTGCTACTAGCGAGACAAGTCATGCACCGACAGAGTTAGTTGCATCACTTCTCTACATAAGAAGACTTTCTCTTCTTTTGCCTTATTCGTTTTTAATTTTTTTGAAAATTTTCACTTTTTCATTTTTTTCATTTTTCATTTTCATAACTGTTCATAGCACATCCATTTCAAAGGTGGAAGAGGGATTCTGACTTATTGAGAGCATAATAGGTTGTTCCTTTAGAGAAGTAGTTTATATATACCTCTGACATGCTTGTTAAGGTTTTTCCCCTCACCTTACTCTACTTAATTGAGCTGACAAGGATTAATCCAAGAACAACTGACTAGAGTAGGTGACACTAGTTAGCACACAAGCATTGTGTTTTCACCAAGGTTCACTTTGAATAGTACATATTTTCCATTGACGTGTCATGGACTAAAGATAACAAGTTCTTCATATAGAATTAGGATGAAAGATAACCAAGTATTGATAATTGCACAAGTCCTCTTGTACTTTAACCAGCTTGCTTCAAGACTCACAGAGTTTCATGCAAAATAAACCTACGAACGTGAGCAAGAAAAAAAACACAAAACAAAGTGAAATCAGAAGTAAATGTGGAATAAAATAAATTAAGAAAACAACATGCAAGCAAACAAACATGCAAGGAAGAAGCAAACATACATCCAAGGTAAGAAGAAAACAAACATGCAAGGTAAGAAGAAAACATACATGCAAGAAAACAAACCAAAAGAAAACACTACAACTATTCCTAACCTAATAATGCATGGGCCTGATCATGTGAAGTGATACTTCAAATGCAGCCATCGATGCATTGGTCGACCCATGTTGGTGAAGGCATGATTCGCGAAAGACACAGTTGTGCGAACTAGCAAACATGTAAGATATAATAATGAATACAAGCACACTCCAAGTTTCAATGTGTCCACAAAACATAAGTGAGTGTAACTGCATGACATGCAATCCATGGAATTATCACAGTGTTGTACGACACTGCATGTAGTTGTTAAGAATACGCATACTCTTGACTGTGACATTCAAGAAAATGAAAGAAATAAAGACAACTTGCATCGTGCACGCATGCTTGCTATGTAAGATTCCTCCAATGCATGAGCAATGGGATCATGTAGTTTGAGTGGAGGAAGCATAATTTATGTGTGATATTGATCTTCAATGCATACATATGAGTGATGAGGAACCTCAGATGTTTCAACAAATTCCTAATCAGAAATGAAACCAACCTCAAGATAGAGAGGGCTTGACATAACCATCAGCTCGGGCTGAAGTGCCTCGATAGTCTGTGGGGTTTCGACTTCATGGAGAGATAGATCATCATAAATAGGTGGCTTTGAAAAATAAACTACAATAGAATCATCATCGTGATCGAATCTGGGAGTAAATAGATCACGACAACTACGATAAAAAAAATCAATGATTTCATTGGCATCCTCATGATCTGATGAATCAAATAGAGGGGTAGATGAGAAGCAGAAAAATTCACCCTCTGCGTTTTCGGAAAAGGTAGATGAGAAATAAAGTGGATTTTCAGTGAATAATTTATCCTCTATATTGTCAGAGGATTGACTAACATCTAGTGTGTTTAGCGAATGATTAAGAAGGGGTGCATCCGTAGATGGAGATACACATGTGAAATCGTTGATGACTGAATCACTCAAGATGTCAAAAACAATGGAGGAGGCTCAGACAGAAGGGAGTCATCCTTTTCTGAGGATTGATGCTCAAGCTCCCAGTCATACTCTTCATGAATCATAGTGTAGGTTCGTTATGGAACACCAACTACATCAATAACTTGATCCTCGCTTACAACAAGTATAGAGTCTGGCATGGAAGAACACAAGATAGTGCAATCTGGAGGATCAGCAGAACATGAAGACGGAGGTTGAGGTAAAACAGTCATGTGACAACCCATGGGCTTGACAACCAAATTTACACAAAAATTGAGAGAAATGATATTGGGAGGTTGTGACAGTTGAACAGAATTGTCTGTATGTTCTCCCACATGACTCTGTAGTGGTGGAGTTGTTTGATGAGGGGACTACAGACAATCATTTGTGACAGTGACTGTGTCCATCTATGATTGTGTAGTTCCATCACTGAAGTATGTTGAGTAGGTTTTGGGCTTGAACTTCTTCTTGGGATTAACTAATTTGTTAAGAAAATATTCAAATCTACCTGAAAGATATGGAAATTTCATCTGGATTTTCGGAGCTTGAAACTGCAACACACAGAAGTGTTCCCATAAATCCATAGGCAATTCATGTGGGGCCTTCCATTGTTGTAACATTTTTTTGTCAACAGGTTCCAAATCAAAATGGGGGCAAGTAGATTCAATGAGATCATAGAATTGGTCAAGTGAGTGCACACTACTAGGAGGTAGACTCCATACCACCATTGTGGGGATTTGTGAAGTGTGTATAAAATCGGCAGGTTGGCCTCTTCAGCATACAACTCATCTGCATTCTCAAGGAATACCTAGAAGTCTTCTAAGTACTTAGGCTAGGCTACTTTTCCTTCACCATTGTTAGCCTCCTGCTGCAGCAGGTTACTCATATTTCATGATTGACATTTTACAGGCCAAATATGTCATACTTTG